>JAGKQL010003653.1:0-19845 GCA_018398635.1 Cyprinodon brontotheroides | reverse complement strand
TATGAAAGGTAAAGCTTTTCACCAGTCTATATGAACAGTTCTCACTACTTTGTATGAGAGCTTTGAGTAGATTATATAAGAGGTAAATGTTTTCACTAGTTTATGTGAGAGCCTTTTACTAGTGTTTGTGTGAGGTTTTCAGTATATTATTATATGGAAGAGGTACTTAATATGTGTATATGCAAGTTAATTCTGATTTATGTCCCTGGGGGCACCTCATATAAAACACTGATAAGTGGTTTATCCTGCATTGCCAGTTGGCTGTTGGGGAACCCACGATTTGGAGAGCCAGCCACAAGGAGGACCCACGCTAATACTGTAGATCTCACAAAACTCCTTGGGTAACGCTGTGCACTTTTTGCATCTATGTCATTCCAGCGACGGTTGCAGGCGAGCTGGGATCTCCCAATCTCGTTTTCAGAAGTGCTGTCCCGACGTCGGGTTCTCCCCGCCAGTGGAACATGCCAATGCTACTTGCGGGGATCTTTCATCGCCAGTAATCTTATCCACAGTCACTTCTTGGCAGGAGCCATTTGAGTGTGCATTTTCTACAGGCCAATACAAAACACCTGTTTTTGTTGTTTTTTTTTGCAGTGATGTTAGAATTTAAGCCACATACCACACCCGCATATACCACCTTATATATATATATATATATATATATATATATATATACCTGCCATATATATAACATATATATACTCCTATATATATATATATTTTGTTGTTGTTGTTGTTTAGGGGTCACTGTAAGATTTTAATTTCTGTCTGCACTAGTTTACGTAGAAACTACCAAACTACTTTGCCATAAACAAGCAGCAAGCTCATCATTAAATAGAACGTCTGTGGTTTGCACCTGCCACCCACTGCAATCTCTTGCACTCTTGTTAAATCACCCGCAAACCATGGTTAAGCCCCTACCGCAAAATTCCAGTTTGCGAGCGCAAATTACTGCACGCAAAATTGGATCTTGATAAATCCGGCCCACAGAGCGGAACCACCACCTTTGCACAAGGTAGCAGAGGAGTTGCGAATTGGAGATCTTTTAAGATCAACTTTGGATGCTGATTGGGTTTCATGGAGGCGTGGTTCAAAGCTTACTGGCTTTGTCGTAGGTGGATGAAGGCAAGTAATCAGTTTATTTAGTTGAACTTCCACCTAGGCTCCATTTTTAATAAAGTGAAACTCCTGTAAATTATATTTGGCACACATAAAGTGTAGTTAGTAAACCCTCTATTCATGTGCATTTGTTAAGTCAAAAAAAAAAAAAGAAAAAAAAAACAGCAGGAATAAAAACACTGCATCTTACAAAGACAATGGAAACCTGCAAAAAAATTGTAAGTCCACACAAGTAAGGAGGATTTTCTCCAAACATGACATATGGGTGAATATCAAACCAAACAGCGTTCTTAGACCAAAACTGGTTTATCCCAAAAGTTGAAAACTCAAAGCAAAGCTGCATTGTTCTTGAGGTCCAGTGCAGCGATTACCGCTTAGACAAATACGAATACATAAACGCATGGAATAGCACAGGTGAGTCACAGTTCTGGGCAAGTTGCAGCTGTCCACTTGTCACTCCAGAACATAGGGTCCAAAATGATCAGATCTTGGACAGAGAGGAAAGATGGTTTGATAGAGGGAATTAAGGAATCCATCTTTGTTAGAAGAGAGAGAGCCATCACTAAACATTAGTGATGGCTCTCTCTTTTCTAACAAAGATGGAGAGCCATCACTAAACATTAGAAAACAAATGACTCCAATGAGCCAGGAGGATCATCGATTTGGATCTGACTTGAAATGTGATCAGTTGGGCCTCCAGGTGCTTAAAAACATCAGCTACATCAAACTACATTTTATTTGGTAGCCAGAATTTAACAAAGAATTCTGGATTAGATGTCGGCGAAATGTTTCAGGAAAAACTGAGCAAAAAGTTTTTGAAAGCCCTAATTTGTGATAAGATTTTGCGATTGTTGCCGAAGCTTGCAAAAAAAAAGAAAAAAATCTGTGCCGCACAAGATTTTAACCCCAAATTTTATTTATAAAATATGACACTTTTCATAAAAAATGTAGGGGTCTTAGTATATATTTATTATTGGCCCATATATAAATACTACTTAATATTCCAAATTCCCCAGGACCTTAGAGTGCTGAGGTATTCATGCACACATTTACACTAATGGTGGTGACTATATTATGTACAGCCACAGCTATGCCCTCAGCACTGGTCGGGCCTCCTTTTGCATGAATTACTGCATCAATGCAGGAAGGGTATTTGGATGGTAACCAAAGTCACTTTCGACACACTTTTGTTGGTTACCCTCCTTGAAAAAGACTGTCACCCCCAGCAACTACATTCTGTTTTTGCTTCGTCATCCTTTGCAATACGTTCTGTGCAACAATCCACACTGTATGGGTGCAGGATCTCTTTAAACATCTGACAGCAGCCGATATGCAAATAAACAGCAGGAAACCTTTTCAGTGGTTTTCACTGAATAAGCTGGTCGGAGTTTGACCCTACAATTTGACCCTACAATTTGACCCTACAATTTATAACTTTTTTCAAAAAGTTATATTCTATGACACTAAATTTTAGATTTCCATTATCTGTAATCATCATACCTACATGATTCAGGGTTTGAAGTATTTTACTCTATTTTTTCAAATAAGTTAAAAAACTTGAAAAAAAAACAACATTTGTTCTATATTTGTACGTGTGCCTGTATTTCCCATCTCATGAAGCCTAGGGGAACTGTTAACATTTTATAAATTACATCCAAAATGTAGTTTCTAAATCTTATATCTCAAAACTAGCAGTTGAAGTCCAATACGACAGAGTATTACCTAAACAGGGAATAAACCTTTTGGCTGTAGAAACTATGAAAAGCTGTTGACCAACCATGGAGTGCAGGACATCACTTTTGTTCCTTTCAGCAAATATACCTACTTATACCTGCCTTTGCAAAACATGTATCTTTTCACAAATTTGACAAATTTGTGTTATATAAAAATACTTTGGACAAGAAACATGCACAGTACTGATGTGTTAAATTAGCTTCTGCTCAGCTGTTAAGATGAAACTAACAGATTGTGTTATGAAATGACTAAATCAAAGCAAATACCAAACTGTTCTCTGTCTGGTTTTACCTTTGTTAATTAACTGCAGCTCCCTAATTACGCAGTCAAAACATCTGAGCCAAACTATGAAGCAAAAAAGCTTTTGATCTTACTGCTGAATCTTGTGCTCTGTGACTAATTATTGTACAGTTCTAATATTAATGATTATTATGAGTGAAGTTGATCAAGCTGATCTTGTAACAACACACTGCTCTGTGAGGGAGAGGTTTTTCCTGCAGCCAAGAATGCTACCTAGCATCTACATAACCCAACCCTCTCCCAGGGAGTAGTCCTTTTCACCAAAGTTGGCCTCATTGATTTGAATTCCAAATCTTAGATATTGTCTAAAAATCACCAGAACATCTGTGGGAATAAATCCCAGGGTGAACACCTTGAACCCTAACACGCCATGAGTCCGCGCCCACAATACATTCCGATAATCACGGTTCCAAACACCCACAGGTCAAACGACAATGATAGAACTGAGCTGGTGGCCATAATGATTGCAATGATTATTAGGTTGCTGAAACTATTTGTGTCAAGTGATTAATGCCTGCTGCTGTTTCCCAGTGATAGCTCTTCATAATGCGACTCATTACCTCAACAAACTGTAGAACCAATTCACGCGCTTTGCACATCATCAGAGACAGACTGTTCACCTCTGGCTACTGGATGTCATATCATTTGCCATATTTCCACTTCTAGGTTATTTTTGTTGTTTTACCTTATTGCTTTTCAAACTGTTATTGGGCCTCCCTTGTTTTAATGTCATTCAGCTTTGATTGGTGCATGTTTAAATTCTCTCCTGTTTTGGAAGAACTGTTTTGTTTATTAATTGAATATTTAAAAAATTGGAGAGCATTTGGGCGAGATCATCTGTTGTAGTAAGTAGCACTAGACATCTTCCAGGTATGTGTAAAGGTAAAACTAACATTTCAGCGGACAGGATGAATGAATGGTAGCTGGCGTCTTGTATATCTTGTTTCTTGTAAACTCTGCATGTCTCCCCGCACACCAATTAAAGCGTTGACTACATCAGTTGAGAAACCAATGAATTTTGGCCCGTCGATTGAAGCGATCCCATATGTCCATAAAAGGGAAGACATGGAGGGAAAATCACTGGGCGCTATCTATTAAAGTTACGGCATGTTTTTGATGCTCTAGTGCCGTGATGTGATGTGTGGTGCTCAGAGGTTTTGCAGGTGTTGCGTTCCTTGAACTGAGCAATATTCTCCAATTTTTTTCACTTTTTTGTGCTTCTTTAAAATTTCCCAACGTAAAGATTAATGCAAATAGTTTTTGAGATGCTCTGATAATGGCTCTAACGACTGTATTTTATTTTGCAGAACTGAAATGCTGGTTCTGCCAATGAGACAGCAACATATACAGAAAATAAGCACAAAAACAGAAGTAATGGCTGCGGTGGGAGAAAAACTTGTAGGTTTGCACATTGATGCAAACCGACGCACATTTCAACATCAACCTTATTTCAAGCATTTTTTTGGGACCAAACATCAAACTGAACTTAACATACAACCTCACAATGTGTTGAACTCCACAAACAACCTCAAAAGATAACGGCACCCAACCCAAAGGTTCACAATATAAAAACTTATATTTCATTAGATTTTATGTCTGACAGTCTAACTGGCATTTCCGCTTCTACATGCATCCCACCCGACTATTTACCCAAAGTACCTCCTGCGGGAACAGCAGGTCATTACAGTCTGCTGTCAAAACCTGTGACCGCTTGGCGTTGGAGCCGCCAGGATTAGGGGCTGTGAAAACATGAACATGGAAGGCAGAGAGGTGAAAGCTGACAGGGGGAGCAAGGCCTTAAATATCTTTTCTCCCTCTCTTACTTTTTTCCATGACCACGTGCTGATTCTTGCAGCGACTTTGGGCACTAATGTGTAGCAGTGTTAAGTCATGTTGAAAACATGAATATGAGCACAGACTGGAGTGTTATAATGTCTAAAAATTTGAAAAGCCTTATTAGACATAAGAAGATGATGGTGCACTTATAACACATAATAAACAATGCTCTGTAGTTCTTAGTAAAGAACAAATATTTAATCTTTTGTTGGCTTGATTTGAAAATCATTGCAAAAACATATTTTGGAAAAGTAAATAAAACTCTATACATCAATATTGTTAACAAGGCCAAAAGTCAAGTCAGATTTGCATTTAGGAATTATGAAAGATGGCAACAAGACCTGATTGCATTTAAAAATCCTGGCAAGAATCTTTAGAGCCTTAAAATATTGTTTTAACTTCAAGCTGGTGTGTGTTTTCGCTTCTATCTCCTCTATATGTATCATCTCAAGAGAGAGAGATCACGTTTAGGAATGTAAGTGTGCTCTGGAGCAGCCTTGACATTAGCAGCCATTTACCTTTATTAAACACTTATCCAGGAATTTCATTCTAACCCCTGCTAAATATCTTCCTCTGCCTCTCCTGTATTTTCTCTGGCCTCCCCTTTGACACCAACCTCAGCCGCTAATTTTAGCCTTTGGCTATAATCAGTCATACTCTGGTGTTTATTTCAAATAGCGAAGAATCATCTTTTTAGCTGGTTTTCCTATGGAGTGGTTAGTCAGCTTATGATCAACTACTTTGCTGGTTATGTGTCAGACATGCCTGTGCTGACTGCTGTGGTGCAGTCTGGTCCGCCGGCTGTCACAAAGTGATCCAGGGCAGCTAGCAGCTGAATGCTATTGCCCGATTTCAGAGATATGTGACAAAGTATAATGGAATGGTATAATCTGCCTGTTCTGCTTTACATCATCCTTTCTAAATATCTACTCCTCTATTACTGAGCACAACTTTCCTTCATTTTGTCCGTCTGCCTCTAAGTTATAA
The DNA here is from genome assembly GCA_018398635.1 of Cyprinodon brontotheroides. Lineage (NCBI taxonomy): Eukaryota > Metazoa > Chordata > Actinopteri > Cyprinodontiformes > Cyprinodontidae > Cyprinodon > Cyprinodon brontotheroides. The sequence continues at coordinate 13,869 of JAGKQL010003653.1, read as the reverse complement.
GCAATATCTCAAAAGGAGCCATATCATCATTATTAAAAGCTGACATTATTTCCTGAGGTCTGTGACATCCTTTGGTAAAATACAGCAGGGTTGGGTTGCCACAGCCCTCTCCTTTTGCACATTTTTATGGCTTTTTCTGTAGGGAAATTTTTATGTTCGATCAATAATGTTCAGATACACTTTATCCTGTACCACAAAATGTATAAACCTCTAATTAGACATTTCCCAATAAGACATTCTCTATGAAATAGTAGATTGAAAGGGAAAAAGTGTGTAATGTAGCTAAATAAAAGCCCTTTATGTGTGTCAAGTGATTTATAATTCATACTTATAGTAGTGTACGTATCATACGTATCATATAAATATTGTAGTGTTAATATTTGCCACTTTACCCTCCACTTGGTCTTGCTCATACTAAAATCAACCAATTTTCAAATGTTAAAATGTCTTCCTCTACTGCTTTTCAGTGCCAGTACTATCTCTGCAATCAGGTATAGGTACTATCCAAGAGATGAGTAGGGTGGAAAAAAGCCAATACCTTTGTTAAATGGAAATTTTGAAAATTAATGGGGTGGTGGATTGATGACAAAAAACCTGCTGTGTCATGATAAACAAACATAAGACAGAAAAAAAGGTTAAAAGCATGGATAATATTTTGAAAATACACAACTCCTGACAACTTAATGACTTTGAATGACAGGCTGTTATGGTTAAAAGCAACACAATACCCTAATTATTTCAAACAAACACTTTCGAGACAGAATCACTGATGATTGTGGATTGTTCCAAAATATTTCTCAATATTTTTGCCTAAAAGGCACAATTACAATTAAAAGTTCTGATTTTTTTTTTTTTTTTGTGTATGCTGAATACTGACCATTACACGGGTAAATATCTAGCTAAGGGGAGGATCTACTAACAAGCATTAAACAGGACTCACAAGCCTATTAACTACATACACAAAATGCCCAGGAATAATAGGAAACAATGGCTTTCCAATGGCAATTCTTTTTTTTTCATCATTTGAGAATAGTCTATTGTGAATAGCAATTCTAAGTCTGATACTAGGTATGATAATAAGTTCAATTACAATGTAAGATGGCTATATTGGTATTGTAATTTTATACCAATAACTCACTCTTTAATAAAGTTCTGGAGGCTGCAGACTTTTTTCACATTTCTAGGTGAAAGTAGTTTTTGTATTAGGAAAACTCTCTGAAGATCAGGTTCATCCACGTTTTGTTTGTGTGGATATATCTGACTCAGCACAAACAGCTACAGTCTCCAATAAATTCATGTCTCGGGCCTGTTGAAGATATATCCCATTCAGCTGAAGTGCCAGGCTAGAACTAGCATCTTATTTTCTGTTCCGTTGTGATTCATCGTATTACACGTTTCTGTACGTTTCGAGTTAACTTTGTGCTCCCAAAACATACTAATTTGTCTCAGTGATTCATTAGGATTATTTATCCCAAAGTCACTTTGCACTTCATCAACATTGCTTGAAGCATCATCCCTGTAAGGACAGTAGCTCACATAAAAACACACAAGGAGGAGAATGCAGCAGTAAAATACAGTATCTGTTCCACTACATCATCAGATAGTGTGGAAAAACCTTAAGATTGTACTGTAGGATTACAAACTGATGTGTGCAACCTAAGTATGATTCAGATTGCTGGGCTATAGTTTGGAATAGGCTGTGACAAACCCGTCTGTACAAAACGATGCACATTTGAGTTGAAGTTTGGATGAAAAAGCCAAAAACAAGTCCTGCTTACTTTCAGGCTTGAATATTGATCATTTTAAAATTTCTTGATGGAAAGCTGGACCAATGCTTTAAAATAGATTTGATGGACTTTACTTTTTTTTTTTTAAGTCTCTTGCAAAAAAAAAAGCAAAGGACTTTGCCAAGACAAAAATTGTAGATTGTAGACTGACGCTTGCTCTATGAATTTAACACAGTTCTTCACTAGTCCACATATTCTTGGATAAACAAAGCCTCAAACCGCCAAAGACTTCAAGGTAGCATGTGTATAACAATACAAGCGGAAACTAAATATGTCTTACATTACAGTATATGTAAAAGGAATTTCTTTGTCACAATTTAACACATAAATCAAATATAATTATAAACAAAATGTTATTTATTCAACAAAAATCTTTATAAAGGGTTTTGAGTCAATGTTTATTTGTCTAGATTTGTACATGTTCATTTATTCTCAAAAAATATTAAATAAAAAATATAACTATCAACATCAGAGGGTTATCAACATCAGACTTTTACAAGAAGGAGTTTTTACATCACATAACAGCTGACCTTGAGTTTAGAACCTGTAAGATAAAAAGTATTTGTGTTACTAAAGGTGTTACTGAACCCATAGTCTAAGACTGGACTCCCTTTATCATGAGTATTATACATAACAAAATATCCTTTCCTTGCTGTGGGGATCCACCGCCTGCATGGAGGGCTGAAAGATGCTGCTTACTCAGTTTATGACTAAGAAAAATGTTGGTCTATAGCTTTTGCAAGTTAACACGTAAATATAAAATTTAGGAGCATTAAGAATCTGAAAGACTTGATTTAATGCATTTGAAACTAAATTTTACCTTATTAATAATGAAAGCCAATTTCTAAAATACCTTAAAGATATTTCTTTACATAGTATACAATGGAAGCATGGGGCATGGAATCTCTTAAAATATTTTACAAAATCATTTGACCAGATAAGGTCAGAGTAATTTTACCTGTTGCCCCCTGTTGGTTCCACTTGTGCCCTTGTTCCCCTTGGGGTCATCAGGAGGCCCCAGTGTTTCTGGACTGGGTCCTCCTATCCTAAATACCACCCCTGATTATCTCATAGTTTTGCTGGATCTACCCTCATCTCTTTTAAAGGACTGCATTACTTCCAGCTCCCTAAACTTGTCCAAACCAATTAGCTTTCCTATTATTCCCTCAACTAATTTAACCAAAGCCCCTCCTCAGAGCCCTTTCTCAAAATCCCAGACCCTCTGCTTCCCCTCAATTGAAACCTGTTCAATCCCTAAACTCCGACCAGCCTTATTTTTTGTTAGAATAGCAAGGTGAAAACACTAAATTTGAAAACTTTCTTTTCTCCACAGGCAAGTAAAGAAAGGCCCTATGTATTTAAGCAGTGATGGTACTTACTCACCAGTAGTTCTTGAGTAAAAGTATTGCTCAACTCCAAGTAAAAAAAACTTAGGTCATCTATTTAGTTAAAGTATTGAAGTACTTACTTTTTAAAATACTTCAGTAATTAAATGTACATGCATTATTTATTCAAAAATATAAATATAAATTTCAAATATGAGTACATTGCTGGATACTTTTTAGAGTAATTTTAAAGAACAATGTAACTTTTAGAAACCACCTGATGTATTGAACCATCTGCTGCAGATTCTACACCATCTGTAAAGAACTTAAGCATAAAAATGCTGAAGGAAAGCTATTTTGTTTATTATTTCTAACTTAAAAACAAACCAAAAAGAAAACAAGAGCATCCTGATTCTCCTAACATGTTTACTATGGAATATAGGTTCAAGTTTAAATCTACTACCACAAAGAAACGGCAAATTGGATTTGAGAACTCATCATGCTCTTACAAGGTTGCAAGTACCTGGTTTGATCTCCACAGCTTGCACTCTGGGTTCCTGAGCAAAGACCTTAACCTCACACTGCTCCCTGGGCACCATGCAATGGCAGCCCACTCCTTCAAAAAGAGATGGTTTAAAATAGAGTGGATTTCCCCCATTGTGGGACAATAAAGGGATTTACATTACAATCAACAATTTAATAAAAATATAAACTACAAATAATATCAGCCCTGGGTTTTTTACATTGGTGGAATGTCATGCAAATCTCAGTGGTGTACAAATTCAGTCCTTAAGGCTAGTATCTGGCATGTAGAAATTAAATTTCAAGAAAGAAAAAACAGCAACCGTGGATTAAAAAGCTAAGCTGTGCCAAAAATAACAAGTAACTAGCAGCTTCCTCGAAATATTGTGCATTAGAAAGTACAATATTTGACTTTTAAATGTAGAGGAGTGAAAGTACCCCCCCAAAAAATGACTCAAGTAAAGTAAAATACTTAAAAAAAAGTACTTAAGTATAGTAATCAAGTACTGTAAATGAACTTTTTTAGTTAAGTGACTAGGGATTTCATTTTAACATGAAAAGCAGACTGCGTCATGCTTCTAAATAAAACTGTCTGATAACAGAACACATCAGTGTGATAAAGTTTTGGTTATCGACTCAAGCAGCACTTCCATCATGATATCCTGCACAGCCCATCCCTCCCCTATCAATTAGCGCCTCAATAGTGACAACACAGAGGATCTTCATTAGCAAAGAATGCTCAATTATATCAGTTGATATTCCTTTCCAAAACTAATTATCCCAGTTGCATGGTACGGCTGACTGAGCCTGCCCTCACCCGGGGCGCAGCAGCTACTGATGTGATTTGGATTTGGCTCCAAGGTCTGCATCCTTCTCTTTTGTTATCCCGGCACTATTAAATAAAGTTGGATAAAACAATGGTCTGTCTTATTAAATTGTTCATAATAACTCAGTGTGTTATGTGATTATTTTTTCTCTCTGCTAGATCTTTTGCATTCAGATGCAGATTTTGTCTCAGATGGAATTAGCAGCTGGGGTAATGCTACAGAAAAGCTTGTCTCTGTATAATCCTGCCTCTTTGTTCCGCCCTGAGGGGATAACAAAAATAGACACCACCGGTTTTATCTCAAACACAGAAATTGTTGCACTGATGTTTTTTCTCAAGAAAACACTTAGAGGAAGGTGGAACTGATACGTAAGAACAAAAGGTAAGTTGGAAGTTTTAATAGTTGCAGTACTGCATCTTTAACTTGAATATATTGGCTAATATATGAAATAAATTCAAAAGGTAACTTTAAGAAATTATTGATTCATGCATCTTATTTGTCCATCCGTTTTCTTCCACTGAGCTTTTGTGCCGTCACAGAGTTAACAGGTCAAGTAGGTCAAACCTAGGCATCCATCCACCGCCTCTGACACTCCAAGCTCAGCAGGCCAGAGGAGATCAGGCATTTTTCAGGAAGTTCTGTATTTCTCCTCTCAATGTCAGGAAAACCCATAAATGAAGGTTACCATGGAGGTGTCCTAACAGGCCGCCCAAACAAAAAAAAAAAGGTTAAAGGAAGTGATTAATTCTCATTGCAATTTTGGAAAGAGTAAAAAACCAATATAATGTCGTAAATCAGTATATAAGGTTATGAAATATGCATTTTCCCAAGTGTGGTTAAGCTCAGACTTTGTGTCCAAAGGAACAATTTGGGAAAACCCTGATTGAACTTTAACAGGTTGCTGGAGAAAGGTACAGTATGCTGGGGTTTTAATCTAAACTTTTTACTGTAAAAGGGTGATCTTAGACAAGGGGTAGATAAAGGTATAAGGATGACCTTTAGTTCTGCTAACTTTAGTTCTATGTTTAATCATTCTAATATTGTTTTAAAAAATTTATCATTGGAATAACTATTTTCCAAATGTCTAAGCCGGCTGGAAACTGTACACTGTCAATTTCCTGTGTAAGCTTCTTGTTTTCTTGTTATAAGGGCCCAGACTCACAGAAGGTGGGCCATTTAGTCATTTTAAAGTAGCTGTGACTGACGAACACACTCATTACCCTTAATTCTTCTCTTTCACAAGCGTCCCTCTTTAGCTGACCCCTCCACTCCCTCTTGCTCTGTGTCTTTCCTCTTTCCTGTTTCAAAAACAGAAAAAGCCCTCTGTCCAGAGTCTGGAGGTAGATTATTTTAATTCTGCTTCACAGATCTTTTCATTAAAAAAAAAAATAGAGACCTCAGAACCGGTGACCGCTTGGTGAACCTGGGCTGGCCAGCCAGGACGCAGGCATTTGTAAACACAGCCATCGTCCAACACGCTCTCCTTCCCCCAGAGTGCTTTTGTTCCCTTCCCACATTATCACGAGCATTTTATGGCGACCAGTTCATGTTCTCTGATTTTATGAAGCAACTGGTCACATTGTGTTCTAAGTCAGAGACGTCCATCTGTCCTTTCAGTCTCAATCCGTGCTTCATTATTGTGAACTTTGTAATACTTGGTCAAATTTGTGACACCATGCGTCCAAAATTCAGAACGCTAAAGACAGCCTGACTAAAAACCATTCTTTCTCCAGAAACAGGATTGTCCTAGATAAAGTGGTGGAGTCTTGTGGGCAGGACCTGGATTCCACTGATGGTTCATAAGTTCATTTCATTGTTTAGGAAGAGACTGCCCAAACCATCTGCTGATATTATCAACCCAATTTATCAGAAACACCCCAAAAAAGTAATCACTCTAACTACGTTTTTTATTGCTGCTACCTCCGGTAAAGATATATTAATATCCTTTAAATGAATATATCTTTAACTTCATCACTGTAGTCTCAATCTAGTTTTTATTCCAGTATTTAATTTGAGTACATTTATGGATCATTGAAGAAATTATTGTTTGCTATAATAATTACCTAGGCAGTTATCAATAACCCTTATGATATAATGATTAGTAAGTTGATCAGAGTTTCCAGGTACTTCTGACAAGTAATCCACAAGTGTTTTTTAGGATGCACAGGGGTCCAGTTCTTCAAACTATTCATCCCTATCAAGAAGTGGCTATTAATTAGTAAAAATTTTGCAGCTACATTTACTTGAGTAAGTTTTTTAAAATAATAATATTTTAGGTAGTTTTTACTTTTACTTGAGCAAAAATATGATTAGGCATCACTACTCTTACTTGAGTAAAATTTTAGCTACATCTATTCCACTCCACTTAACAAAAATGAGCTTCTTTTAATCAAATATGAACCACTGAGCGACATTTTCTTCCCGTTTGTACACAAGGTTTATCAGCAAAATATTATTTTCCATCTGCTGTGTCATTTGGAGGTTGAGTGAAAATACAGCAAACAGTATGCTGTAATTTAACATGTTCTACATTTTGTAACTATTGATTTTGTAAGTTCTGTAACTCAGTGCTTGAGTAGTGTTTTTACCAAATACTTTTTTAATCTTGAGTAATTGAGTAATTTCTTTAAAGGCTACTTTTTTTTTCACTTGAGTAAAAATATGATGAATTAGTTCTACTTCTACTTAAGTAAACTCTGTAGGCACTTCTGTAACTATCCTGAATGGTAAGGAAAATCAATATCCAATTTTTACTGCTATCCAATTTAACAAAGACTGGTATCTATATCACCAAAGCTTGTGGCTAAGCATGGGATCGCTTAGCCTCAGACTACCACAGCAGTCCCAAACTTCCAAAGAAATGGTCTATTTCTTACATTGATTCCCCGTATCCACTGCAGGCAGTCAGGTTATACTGAGGTCCGAACATTGGTAAAGAACAACTTGCCACACAGTAATTGGTCCAGGTCAACATTCTAACTGCAGATAGTGAACAGCAGCCTCACCCAAAACACTCATAATGTCATCAAAGTAGCACATACATACAGGTGCTGGTCATAAAATTAGAATATCATGAAAAAGTAGATTGATTTCAGTAATTCCATTTAAAAAGTGAAACTTGTATATTATATTCATACATTACATACAAACTCATATATTTCAGATGTTTATTTTGTTTAATTTTGATGATTACAAATGACAACAAATGAAAATCTCAAATTCATCATATCAGAAAATTAGAATATTGTGAAAAGGTTCAAAATTGATGGCCCCTGGTGCCACACTCTAATCAGCTAATTAACTCAAACCACCTGTAAAAGCCTATAAATGGTCTTTCAGTCTAGTTCTATAGGCTACACAATCATGGGGAAGACTGCTGACTTGACAGTTGTCCAAAAGACGACCATCGACACCTTGCACAAGGAGGGCAAGACACAAAAGGTCATCGCTAAAGAGGCTGGCTGTTCACAGAGCTCAGTGTCCAAGCACATTAATAGAGAGGCGAAGGGAAGGAAAAGATGTGGTCGAAAAAAGTGTACAAGCAAGAGAGATAACCGCACCCTGGAGAGGATTGTGAAACAAAACCCATTCAAAAATGTGGGGGAGATTCACAAAGAGTGGACTGCAGCTGGAGTGAGTGCTTCAAGAACCACCACACACAGACGTATGAAAGACATGGGTTTCTGCTGTCGCATTCCTTGTGTCAAGCCACTCTTGAACCACAGACAGCGTCAGAAGCGTCTTGCCTGGGCTAAGGAGAAACAGGACTGGACTGCTGGTGAGTGGTCCAAAGTCATGTTCTCTGATGAAAGTAAATTTTGCATTTCCTTTGGAAATCAAGGTCCCAGAGTCTGGAGGAAAAGAAGAGAGGCACTTCATCCACGTTGCTTGAAGTCCAGTGTAAAGTTTCCACAGTCAGTGATGGTTTGGGGTGCCATGTCATCTGCTGGTGTTGGTCCATTGTGTTTTCTGAGGTCCAGGGTCAACGCAGCCACATACCAGGAAGTTTTAGAGCACTTCATGCTTCCTGCAGCTGACCAACTTTTTGGAGATGCAGATTTCATTTTCCAACAGGACTTGGCACCTGCACACAGTGCCAAAGCTACCAGTACCTGGTTGAAGGACCATGGTATCCCTGTTCTTAATTGGCCAGCAAACTCTCCTGACCTTAACCCCATAGAAAATCTATGGGGTATTGTGAAGAAGAAGATGCAATACACCAGACCCAACAATTCAGAAGAGCTAAAAGCCACTATTAGAGCAACCTGGGCTATCATAACACCTGAGCAGTGCCACAGACTGATCGACTCCATGCCACGCCGCATTGCTGCAGTAATACAGGCCAAAGGAGGCCCAACTAAATACTGAGTGCTGTACATGCTCATACTTTTCATGTTCATACTTTTCAGTTGGCCAACATTTCTATAAATCCTTTGTTTTTATTGGTCTTCAGTAATATTCTAATTTTCTGATATGATGAATTTGAGATTTTCATTTGTTGTCATTTGTAATCATCAAAATTAAACAAAATAAACATCTGAAATATATGAGTTTGTATGTAATGTATGAATATAATATACAAGTTTCACTTTTTAAATGGAATTACTGAAATCAATCTACTTTTTCATGATATTCTAATTTTATGACCAGCACCTGTATGGTGTGTACTCAGTCTGCACATCCTACCTTGCTGCAAAGCGCATGCATGTTCAGACTGATTGCACGTCACAGGTTGGAGACCGTCAACACCAAACAGATGCCCTACACTTGGATGCACATAGCAAATGGGCTCAAAAACGAAAGCAATGTTATTTAGATGTCTAAGTGTCCTTTAAGCTTCATCTTCCTTCATGCCAAAGTGTTTTACAGTTGTGATTTATCACTGGTATTATGAATGTATTCAACTGCAAACTGAAGCATCAACCAACACCGTGATGTCACTGCTTGGAGTACTGCAATATGGCAGACACCCTTGCCAAAAAAATTCTTTTATATTTTTCATATTTGTAATATAATTATTGTTAATAGTAAAACACAATCTTGTGAATTAAGTTAATTTGGTTAACTGTTTCTTTTCCACTTTAAGGATGCTGTTTATGTCGGAAAAAATAAGACTTGATTTTTCAACATTGGCCCTCAACACCCACTGCCCTGCATATCTTGGATCTCTTTCCCAGCTTTCAGACACCTGATAAAAATTGAAAGCAGATTAACAAGGAGAACTGCAATTATCTAAATCAGGTCTATTAAAGCAGAGAAACAACTAAACGTTGCAAGATAGAGTGCCTTGATGACCAGAGTTGAAAAACACTCAGCCAACATATATAACTTCAGTGCAAAAGGTGTTAAAGGTGTTATTGAGCCTTGTAATATCACTGTATTGATAAATAAGTGCATTTTAAGATACATACACAAAAATGAATCATGTCTGATGCTGCTTGTGTGGTTAATTCATGTTTGCTTATACAACACAGGACAGAAAGAATATGTTCTTTTACGTAACTGTGGCTTTTTTCTGAAACTAGACAAAAACAGGGAATGGGGCTGATGGAGAGGAGGGAAGAAATGCAGCAAAAGTCAACTGGGAAAGAATTGAAACAATGACAGTCGATTCATTGACTAAGGCCTCTCTGTACATGGATGCTAGCCGTACCCCTATACCACCACTGTGCACCAGCATTAATATTTTTTATTTTATTTCTCTTGACCCATAAATATTGGCATCGTTCATGTTTCCAAAATCCTGGATGCCTTGTTAAATTGCAAAACATTTTAAAATCTTTAAGATATTTAAAGGAGCAATAAGCAAAAATTCCTTATTTTACATAGAAATAACTTAAAAAATAGTGAAGAGAAGAACGAAATGTATGTTTTTAGATGAAATGTGATGTGACGTCACACACCCTGTCTTTGCGCTGTTCTCTAGTCTCTTGTTTACAAGCCTGGCTGGCCGTAAGTGCATGTGTACATGTGAGTAGATGCCACCCACAGCTTAGCCCTTCCCTGTCTGGAAAGAGCAACATAACATAGCAGTAAAAAAGCCAAGAGCTTGCCCAGAAGATTGAAATGTTCAACTGAAGATGACCAATTTACAGGATGAAGTTTACATGCTAATAGCAATGTTAGGAACAATCTACATCTTTGCTAGATGTTTCTTTAAATGGTGATGCTGTTTCTGTGTATTTATCCTTTGTATATAAGCACATATGAGACAACAGGTGGGGAGGTACAGCTGGAGGGTAGGTAAAGAAAGACGTCACTCTTCACACATCTTGTTTTGGTCTACTGACAGTACTTAACCACCCACTAAGTGGTGAAATTTATTTTATTTGTCCTCAGAACCTTTATAAGTAGAAACACATCTGCCAGTAAACTGGTTACCATTATACCTTTTAGCCAAATAAAAAAAGCTCCAATGCCATGAGATCTTACAAGAAGACAGGCACCTTGACCAGAACTCACTGCAGGGATGCAAATATTTGTAGTGCCAGGTAGATTGGTCTTTTGTGCAACATCCCTCCAGTTAACTTTGTTTCAAAACTTTTGGCATGTGGGAGAGAGCCTCCTGCCCAAATAAAGGATGAAGGGGGAGCTACAGTATAATGGTGTGGACCTGTTTATTTTCCCAAATGTCCTTAGTACCACATTAGAGTTAATGGAGTGAAGAAGAGTAGAAATATCCGGAGATTTAAGAAAATGTCGGTTGTACTCTGTCAGTATACTGAAGATGCCATGTCATTTGGTCTTTCAACAGGATAAAAACACTATGTCATAAGGTCATCACAGATATTGCCAGTTCACTGCTCAGACCTTAATCCTCTAAAAAGCACTCAGGTGAGAGGAAGAAACATGTTTACATGAGAAAGGACTCAAAATGTTGTACAATATAAAAAACAAAATTTGACAGTGTATTGGGAGTATTGATACCATCAATATCACTACTTCTAGTTGGTCAAATTAAATGTATTTCCCAATGTGACATTAGGCTAAAAAACATTTTTTTTTTTCATGTTTCACACATCTTAACCCAGGGTACTGTTAAAAGCGTCTGTCCATAGATTTATTTCACTTTATCCTAAATACTCTGATCACCTCTGCTTAAGTTTGCTAATATCATTCAGTTAGAAAATGCACTTTGAAAGTTAATAAATGTATCAAGTTATTAATCTGCCTCATACGGAAGAGGATTAGGGCCACTGGAAAAAAAAAAAAAGTTAACTAATTTTTTTTATTTTATTTCAGTATAGTATCGAAAAAAAGTCAGAATTCTGACTTTAATGTCAGAATTCTGACTTTTTTCTCAGAGTTCCGACTTTTTTTTCAGAATTCTGAGATTAAAGTCAGAATTCTGACTTTAATCTCAGAATTCTGAGAAAAAAGTCAGAATTCTGACTTTAATCTCAGAATTCTGACTTTTTTCCCATGTTAAACTGAAATAAAATTTAAAAATCAGTTTACTTTTTTTTTTTTTCCAGTGGCCCTAATCCTCTTCCGTAGCCTCAAGTCCACACACACAATGAATAATTCTATGAGCAGCTTTCCTTCATACAGAGGCTCATAAACAACTCCTCATGTTTAGCATGTTACATGTGCAAATAGAGCACCACGGAGCCCCAATAAATCACACACCAGTTTTGTTCCTTCTCTGCTTCTCTTCTCTTGGTTTTATATTCCCGTGCATCTAGCCTCCCTCCTCCTTGGGTGTGGACCTGTTTCTGTGCAACTTTTTTTACTTTGAAGGCATTGGCCACCGGACAAAGCAACTCACCTGTGATTGGCTACTTTTAAGTAAATCCAGCATCCTTAGTTGTGATGCGTTGCCAAGGTAACCAGCGTAAACTGTCTTCCCGTTTCCTGGTGACGTTTGAGCTATCTGGAACTATTGGGTTACTTGACCAGAACTTTTTTTGTAGATTTCCTATAACCCTTTTGAATTAACCCCCTACAATCAAATAGAATTCTGTATTCATCAAGACAATGTATATCTAATGATGACTTTGCTTACCAACTTCCAAATCTTGAAGAGAAGCGGTTATGCTGAAGTTGCTTCGCTAGTAAAAAGAAGAGTACAGCCTCAAGAGGCGAGATCTCCGGAAAAGTAGCCAATCACATGCAGGTTGGTTTGTCTGCTGGATAACACCTTCAAAGGGACGAAAGTTGACATGAGTGCACAGGAACAGGTCCACATGTGCATGTGGTTTGCGTGGATATCAAACCACATGCACGCAAAGAAGAAATAAGCACTTGTGTGTGATATATTGGGGATCTGTAGTACTCTATTTTCACATGTAACACACCAAACATGCACATGAAGAGTCGTTCATGAGCATCTGTATGAAGAAAAGCTGCTTGTAGGAGTATTTACTGCATATGTGGACTTTTGGCAGAATACTGTTGCTATAGTAATGTGTTAAACCCATAAGACCCATCCATCCATCCATCCATCCATTTTCAAACACTCTTAATCCCAAGTGGGGTCATGAGGGGCTGGTGCCTATCTCCAGCTGTCAATGGACGAAAGGCGGGGTCCACCCTGGACAGGTCGCCAGTGCATCGCAGGGCAACAGTCATGTTTTTGGACTGTGGGAGGAAGTCAGAGTACCCAGGGAGAACCCATGCATGCTCAGGGAGAACATGCAAACTCACCCATAAGACCATAAGAGATTTTTTAAACCAAAGTATTCAAGTAGGAGCTCATAGGATCTCAATCTTTACTGGTCAAACCATTGGGTGTAAATTCTCTCTGTTGAAAAAAATACACACCAGCCCACACACTGAGACAAAAATCTGTCCGATATGTCACTTTGAGAGACAGTGACATTCTTGGGGAAAAGCTGTTTGGTTTACTTTAGAAATCACTGTACTGCAGACAGGACTTTTCCACAGCGTTGCTACTTTGTGCACCGCTTCTCTTAAAGGGCAGCCAGCTCATCTTTTTTGATGACTGACAGTAGGATTTGTGGCAATAATGTCTTCAGGTGCCAGAGGACTGGGATTAAACATACTTCAATTTTAAAAACGCCAAAGTTGCCATGACAATGACCTTCAGTTTTTAGCTCAGATGGCGGACATGTGGCAAACCAATCCGACGGGAGCTTTTGCCATGATTGTGCTTTCAAATCCTGTATTGAATCTAAACCTGCCCTTGCATATGTGTGTGTTGGTGGAGAGTGAAGATGATATTTCAGCAATAGCTAGGCAGTGCATAAACAGGACAGCCCCACTTCAAAGTGAATCACGAGTTCAACTAAGGAAAATTTCAAGACACCTGCACAACTAACCCTGCATCAGAACCGTAAGTGTTAAAACAACTGCATCTGTTTTCAGTAGTCTATCCAAATAAATCTGATCAGGACTGATGGGGGGGGCTTATTGCACATTAGGACTTGGAAGTCTGGACCAAACAAG
>JAGKQL010003651.1:0-19845 GCA_018398635.1 Cyprinodon brontotheroides | reverse complement strand
CTGCTAGGGTGTCTAAGTCAGGACCTTCTGTAGAGGGAAAACTCAGGATAGTGACCACGTAAATCTGACGGTGGAAGATTACGAACGCGTGAGTCGCTAACCTGGTTTTAAAGTTCAGTCAGCGCCCATGGGATGGAGTGGGTTGCAATGATGTGGCTGCTGATGGTGTGCGGCGAACGCCGCCAAGAGATTTCCAGAAGCTGATGCCTTGAAGCCTGTAGAATTGGAGGACGAGCAGCTCTGAACAGACAAAGGAAGGCAAGACTTTCCAGAAGGCGAAGCCAAACCTGGTGTTGAAGAGGTTTACAGGAGTCCAGGCCAGAAGAACAGAGATTTGAAAACGTACCGAAGGGAAATCCAGGTTGAAGTCAGGAGGCAGATCCAGATTCAGTTAACAGGCAGAATCCAGCAGGTGTCCAAAGACAGGTCAGGCTTCTCTAGTTTATACACAGCTTTGGATTTCATTTTATAGTCTAACCTTGCTTTAAACTTGAGGCTCTTTGTTTCCTAATACTCTCTTATAAACTTCTGGGGCCTTTATAGAACAACTGGATTTATACTGAGATCATATTAGGCTCTATTATGTGTAATGTAAAATATGACAAAAGTTTGAAGGTATGAATACTTTTAGAAGTCACATTAATGAGGTTCACATATTCCCACAACCAGCTAATTCCCCAAAAAACAGCAAGTAGGCAAAAAAGAAACAAAACAAGAGAAGTATTGTATCTAGTTTGAATAGATCTGATTGGATGGTTTACTGTTCATTCGTCCTTATTCAGCTCCTCCACATCTGCAAATAGGTAAGACTTCTGGGTGAGCAGGCGGCTTATTAATGTGGGTATGTCGCATTATACACAATCTGTGACCTTCTCAGCCTGACCCACTTTTAATATTGCGTTATTTGTTTCAAAATTATTTTTACCTCTGCTGCCCCAGAGAGTTGAGGCCCACTCTCAGTGGTCTGAGAAAACTACAATAATGGATGCATTGTTTTCCAGGTGGGAGCGAGTAAGAGAACATTACCTCTCCTGTGCCTTTTCTCCCTCAGGCTTTTCCTTTTTACACATCTGATTTGTCTTTTTTTTATATCCACCTGTTTGTACATTAGTGCAAATCTATTTCTAATTAAATAAACTAGGAATTCAACTATACACAGGTTTAATTTTCAGTTTATTGCTAAACATTTTCAGTGGAATACACATCTGCTCTAGTTGCTTGAATGTGTATGTGTGTTGCTATTGTTGAGTGGTAATTGTGCAGGCACAGTGGAGGAGAGGCAGACCAGCTAGCAGCATAAAGCCACCAGTCCAGCTCAGCGACTTCACTAGCAGCCAGCCGGTCCCACTCGCCATGCACCTGGCGTCCCCTCACACACCACCATTATTAATTGCTAATACATATTTATGCGGCACAAATTTGCCATTTGTTTATGCATAAAATTATCAATAGCGCAGGGCGCTAAGCCAGAGAAAATGGTGACCTTTTTAAAGAGAAATAAACGGAACTGTATGGGTGTATGTGTGTGTGCTGCTCTGTTTTGTCTTTTGTGTTTGTTTGTCCAGTGGTGGGTGTTTGGTGGGAGGTGTTTTGTTGGAAGGAGGGAAGGATGGTCCTGGTTTTCTGACTGGATGTGGAAGAGAAGCAGCCGAGGGCTGCCAAGGGGAGATCCACTGATCTGGATTTTCTCCCAGAGTTTTCTTTTACAGGCAAAAATCTAATTTTGTCAATTTTTGCTTTATTTGCTTTCTCAGGGGTCATCATTTTGAACTTCAATTAATTTAAGTTAGTTGAATTTAATCTATTCAGTTACCAGATATATACTGTATAAAACGCACAAATAATCATTTCTATCCCTGTTTGACATTAAGTTAGACCTTTTTCTGCTTAAAATCATTGAGAATGATCAAATGATGATCAAATAATTTTTTTCTAGAATTCATAATGAAAAGAAATTTGAAATATTTGGATTGCTATCAGTTAATTCCAAAGTTTGCATACAGTATGAGTTCTATGTCTGAAAGTGCAAATGTATAAATTTTGCTTTTGAAAAGCGAAAACACCTTTAAAAAATCCTTCCTTAATGTATTAATACATCATAGTATTTAACAAGAAATATAAATATGAAAGGAGCAAAGATTAGTCATCTAGGTGTGTCCTTTAGTCTGATAAAACTAAAACGTTGAATAACGTGGCAACCTATAGCACCATGCTAGCTATAAAAAACAGGTCTTAGCATGGTGATGTGTGGGTATTTTACTTCAGGTGAGATTGATGCAAATGCAACATAAGCAGGGAGAAAAAGTATCATAAAGAATCATTGTAGCAACAAATGAAGGCTTCAACCAGGATGTTAAAGCTTTGCACAGAATGAACCTCCAATGTATGTTGCTAGTCATTCCAATAAGTTTGTTTATGATAAGTACACTAAGACAACTATATGTAATACGTAAACTATTTCAAAACTGCTATCTGAATGTCATAGACAATTAAGATCTGGCCAACAAACCTGAGTTGGTCACATAAAATAAACAAGCAGATTTGACCAAAGTTGTAAAGTTTATAAGGAAATTCTATGAAACCAGGGCTCATTATTAGAAAATTATGGTAATTTTATTAGGCAATGAAAAAACATCAATATTTTTCCCTAAAATGTATATTTAAAAAGCTGGTTTCTATTGGGTTTAAGTGTGTTGGTTCAATTAGATAATGGCAAAATAAATGTAATATTAGTATGTGGAAAATTGCAACTAGAGTGGACCTTTTATGCGAAAATATTAATAGGATGTTATGTTTCAAGGCTCGTGCATTAACTGATTTATCGGTATTATGGTTCAGCATTAGTGGCATAGACACATGGCCACTTTTTTAGTATTTTAGCTAAAATACTTTAATCAAAATAGAATCATTTAAATACCTTCAGTTAAGTTGGAGCTGTCGTCTAAAAAGGTTGAGGAAAGACCCCCCTCCCCCCAAAGCTCTATGATCAGCATGCTATAAAGATGTAAATTTATTCAGTTTTTTTCATATTTGAACTTATTTTTTGTTTGGTTGAGACATTATGTAGTCTTGTTGTCATTGTCTGTATGTCAAGCAACCATGTGGAAATAATAAAAAAAATCTTTTGACAGAGGCAGACTGTTTCCCCATGCTGCAAGCCTTTATACTAAACTAAAGTAACAGCTGCAGGCTGTTGCTTTAATTTTCTCCAACAGAACTTACAGAACCACTGTAGCTTGTCTTGATCTACAGAGTCCTAAAGGACAAAAAGAAAGGATGGAGCTAATACATTTTTTGCTGCAGTTACCTGAAAAAATAATAAACAGTTAGAACAAAACAATTAACGTTAGCCAGAAGATCTTCCTAAATCTGAAATCTTATCCTAAGACTTCCCCAGCATTGCTTATTTTGAATGTATCTCCTAGACTAACCATTAATTATGAGAAAATTGTCATGAATTGGAAGTAACTGGATATCAGTGTAATCACTTCATCAGAGCATGTTTAAGTATGATTAAAACTCAATGTTTTATAGATTATTACTTATATTAAACATATTTTTTATCATCTTACTATAATAAAATCATAATTTTGTTTTTCTGTAATTCATTTGTCTTGCAAAGAATTATCTTTTAGTTGATGTAATTTGTAATGTTCCTTGTTTCTTAGAACTATGATTTATTTCCCCTTCTGATAACATCATCTGCACCATGTTTCTATTAGAAGTCTGCAGTTCTGGTCAGACTTTTAAATGAATGACATGGTAGGAATTTTATATTATTTTGGGCTGCTAATAAATATTTTTCAACCATTCCTCATAACGTTCTTTATGAATTTATTTAATTGCATTGGGATAGTTATCAGAAAGAAATAAAATGAGGGAGTGATTTTTTTTCTACTGTAGTAACAGGAATAAAGAAAAAGGTCATGATTATTGGGCACACGACAAATTGGTTTAGGAATAGTTGAAGCAGATTGGTGTTCATCCTTTACTAAACTTTAAAATGACCTCAATCCTTTTGGAAATGTATTACTAGGCTTAAAATCCAGCCATTTGGTGAGAAACTAACCAGTTTGAACAACTTCTGCTATTTCTAATTAAACCTGTAGCTCAATATTTACATAAAATTGTGCCAAGTATGTGGTTTCTCTCCCACTTGATGAGCAATAATTAACCAAATATTATGAAGAGTTTGTGTACATTTAAAAAAATCTTCTAAAGTGCTTTTTTTCAGATCCTTTGTATGTCGGATAGTTATTTTCTTCATTGTAATACAGTTGAATCCTTCTTTGTTATATTCTGCAGGCTTGGCCGTGTCTCTGATGGGTATTCCCTCTGCAGCAGAGCCACCTCCACTGGGACGCTTGTAGGTCAGCTTCTATTTTCATACCTCTCTTTTTCAAACACAAGCATGTTTTATTAGAAAAAAAAAACAAAGCAAAGGAAACTGTTTTAACAAAAGACAAAGAGCTCTGGATTTAACTTGCAGGGAAAAAATAAGTAAGTTTTCTATAATAGTTTGTTACATACAGAGGTTACAAAACACCTCATTAGTTTATATCATTTAATAGACAACTTGGAACGTAACATTTTTAGTTGCTGTCTTAAAGGCCAGTGAGGAGCTATAAAACTTGCTTTAAGTTTATTCAGAGCACTTTTCTCTTGTAACTTGAGCTATTCACACAAGAGGCTTGCATCGACGAAGAAAGCTGAAAGGATTAGGCAAACTGTATTCCAAATCTATATTTTACATCTATAAAACGTATGAAAACATAAAGCTCTACATTTATTTTTTTACAAGAACAATGGAAGACAAAAAAAGATTAATAGGAAGTGTCAAATAGAAGCTTCCTTCTCCATAAATACCATGCAAACTATAACCACCCCATAAAAAACATACCAGGAATTTCTCTTCTTGAATAAAGTTTGCAGAAAACCCCACAGGAAATGAGACAAACAGCTTCATGTGTTCGATCTTTAAAATAGCAACATATTAAGAAGATGACCAAGATGTTCCAATAATGATTTAATTTAATAGTTCTTGATGTCATTTCTAAACATTTGTCTTATTAAAAGCATATAGTTATGCCTTTATTTAGGAATTGATTTGATTTTTCCAACAGCGAATTGAGCACAGTGGGAGAAAAAAGATTCAGGGGTTCCAGAAGGATTTAGAAATCTAGAAAGTTTGCTTTTTTGAACGATTCTCTGCGGTAAAAGCTGCAGGTTACCGTATGTTTCTGTTATCTTGAAACTGATGCTTTTGTCCATTAATTTTTCCTTTTTCCAAATAAACTAATCCCAGTAAGGTCACATCCAGAGAATATTTGACAACATATTTTCATATTTTCTGAATTGTTCTCAACCTTTCTTAAGCCATTAAAAAAATTATGTTCCATATTAAACATGAAAACACAATAAACAGGGGAGATGCCTTCAAATGCTACTTTGAACACCTATTCTCAAGCCCTGAAGGCAAAAACACACCAGATCACGATCCCCCATGACTCCCCGTGCAACTGTTTGAACTAGATAGACGGTTTGGTCAGTTCTACGCAGGAATTTGATGTCATACTTTGAGTTACCCAGGGAAAGACATGGTGCCAAAATACAGCGCATCTCCAATGGTAAAAAAAAAAAAAAAGACTTAAAACGGTCAAATAGAGCTGTACCAAAAATAAGATCTTAGTATTTTCAATCTTTATGGTGAGAATTGTAATTTCTTTTTCTTCCATGAAGAAATTAAAAGGATGTTCAATTCAATTGAGTTCAGTTTATTTATATAGCGCCAATTCACAACACAACATATCAAGGTAGTTTAGAATTCAAGTAGATCATCTGGTCAAATTGATTCACAGTTTGCATCGACTCGTTGACTCGAGGGCAATGCCTCACACTAAGCAAGTTTGTAGCGACAGTGGAGAGGAAAAACTCCCTTTTAACAGATAGAAACCTCCAGCAGAACCCGATTCAGGGTGAGCGGCTATCTGTCGAGGCCGACTGGGGTTCAATGAGACAGAAGCAGACACACAGAAAGAAGCAGAGATACAAAATGCAACTTTCAACCAGCTCCACATGCGGCCCCGTCCAGGAAACACACAGGCATGTTGGGAAGTTCCAACTAGATTAATGGGGGTAAAAGAGATAGAGGAACTGGTAGGTCTAAAGTGTAATTATAACATAATGTAGAGCATCTGAATAAAAATGATATAGTCTTATCTTTTTTTTTTTTTTAAGAAAAGCTTGATATTCTTAAAATCTCAATATATTGCCCAGTCCTATCAAAATGTGACATAAGCTTATGGGTTGTACAGTACGATTGCATAAATGTTTATAACACTTTTCTTATGCAAATACTGCCCATTGGATGCTTAATGTAACACAGTTTTCTGTTTTTGCAAACACCATCATAGCATCACATCACTACTGGATCACCTGACTGCAGTCATACGTTCACAGACCCTCTAGTTGGAGCCTTTATGTTTTTAAAGAAGTCATATCGAGTCGTATTAACTCCGACACAATCTGTGTGTTTTGGTCTTAGCTCATAAAAAAACACTTTAAATTAAAGCACCCCACTGTTAGTCTGGCTCAGTGTTCAGGCTGGATTCCCTGTTGGAAACTTAAACCTAAAGCCTTTTGCAACCTCTCCAGGTTTCTTCCATGATTGTCCTATTTTCAGCTCCATTTATCTTCCCATCAGTTCTGACAAGCATCCCTGTCCCTGCTCAAGAAAATCCTCCACTCCATGTTTCACCATGGGGGTGGTGCATTAATACTCATGCAGTGTTTTGCATGTAGGCCAAAAAGCCCACATTTTCTGCTGTACTCTGACCTGAACATCTTTTTCTACACATTTCCTGTGTCCCATACAAGATTTTGGGTCAAGGAGTGTCTTTTTTGTAACTCTTCCATGTAATTGCTGTTTGGGCAGTGCATTATTGACTGTTAACTGGTTAAAAGACACAATTCTGCATTTCTTTTAGGGATTCTATGTCATTATTTTGAAATAATATTTAGGCTATTTAGGTATGCAAATAAATGAAATGTCTGGAGTACAGCTCATCGTGCTGGGTTAGTAATAAATAAACAGATTATTTATCATTAACCTTGTATGCAATAAAAACAAAACAAAACATTTAGTTGTCTTAAAATTAAAAAAAGGGATCAAATAATTGACTACATTTCTCTCAGCATCTAGGTACTGTCCATAGTGCACTATGCTTTTAACTTTGATAAAAGGTCTGTTTGCAACCTATTTTTACCAATTCTTTTTTTCCGTTGAATGTTCAATTAGGCATAAGTTGGAATGTAAAATATTTGGCGTTAACAGCAAACACAGGAAAAGACAAGATTATTTGACATATAATCTGAGGGAAAAAGAAAGAAAACTGAGACAAAAGATCTTTTCACTTTCGGCATGAATATGTTTGTTTTTCACTGATCCAAAGTCACTGTTATCTATTTGACCCCCGCAGCTCTTTCAACATATTTATTATTACATTAGAAAAACATTAACTTAGTGTATATTTAACTTTCTGCCCATGGTAGAAAGGGGAAAAGTCAGGAGGAAAAAGTAGTCAGGCGGGACAAATAGACAGTGAGGTGGGAGTTGGGTCAGTTCAGTTTGGACATATGGCTTCAGTGCATTTAGAGACCCAGAACTGTGGGACCATGAGGACAGAACAGAAGAGGAAAAAGACCAACATGCCATCTGGAAGGGGACAAGAACGAGGCGATAGCTTGAATAGCGTGTATGAGTGTGTCACGACACAGATGGGGGAGTGAGGCAGTAACATCCCACTAGAATGTCAGGCCATTAGAGGGCAACGACCTCACTCTGTGGCCCGTCGAGACTCAAGCGAACAAGCACATGCAGAGTATTCAGTTACTTCCATACTTCCTCATTTAAGCTCTTAAAATACAATAACAAAATTCCCTGTATGCTAGGTTATGCAATTCTGGATTTGCATGGGTATATTCCTTATATGACTGTAATTTAGTGTTGTTTCTATATCTGCTGGAGGCCATCCAGAAACCCCTTTTAAAATAGATGTGTTTATGTGTGTGTGCTCCTCCCTCTTTTCTGTCAGATATCACTGGAAAGCTGTATGCTTCACAGGGCATGATATTGTCTGACATATGGGTTTGCTCTTTTGCTCTGTCAAGGAAAGGAAGGCCAAGCGGGAAGCCTCAGAATGGAAGCTTTTGGTTTGATCTAGTTTCCATCATATCCACTTGTCTTTAATATTAGCTGTATGAAACTAGGATACCATTGAAGCCCCACATAGGGGCCACGACCCTCAGTGCTGGAATCACTTGTTGTTTCCTTTCCTTTAAAACTTTGACCAATGATGGGAATTTGGGGCACATGTTTAATTAGATACCACAATGAAGTTTTAACTGCACAGGTGGTACATTATAGAGGTTTGATAGCATTTCTCTCTCTCTGCAGAATCGTCAGTTTTTGTAGAAGTGGCGTTTGAGCTTCTCAAACTTATTTTGATATAAAATATTTGGGGTCAAATACATTATTCAAAATTTTCACTGATTGTTTTGTTGTTGAAATATTCATTTAAATTAACCTGAGCATATGTAAAAAAAAAATAAGGTTATAACCTAAACCTAAGTTTGACACTTTTGGTTCCACCTGCCATCGGACATGTGCAATAACTGGTAATCAGTCTTTAACTTTGCTGTGGAAGAATATTGTTCAAATCTATTCACAGTCATATTAATTCAGTGATTTTTGGGGTTTTGTTTGTGGGTTTTTTTATTGATCATGAAGGGTAATGCCACAACATCATTAATAGACTTAGAGATATGAGTGGAGGATTTTAAGCAAAATATTTTGAAAAAACCATACTCTCCACTTTAAAGAAAATGCAATTCCATAACCTGTAGCTCGCTTCCACGTTAAGGTGTGCACAAACCTGTTCTCTCCTTTGTGCGCTCTGTTTAAAGTTGCTGTTTTGCATCGCTCATACAAGGTTACTTTCAAAAGAGATTTGTCACTATGTTGGACTCTCCACCCATTGAAAAGTGAAAATAGGAGGCGGAGAGTAGGGCTGACGTCAAGTAAACATATCACACCAGAATGATTGACAATGAGGAGGACCTTTTATTTTGATGATCCATCGGAAAAAATCCTGCACTATACCTTTAACTTTCAATAGGCTCCTCAAAGCTTTTAATTTTTGTTAGATGGGAGCAGTCATTTGGATATTCCTCTCTACATTGCTTTGGATTATTGCTCCACTGAATTAATTGTGTTTTAGTCGCTGGTAGAAAATTAATGCCCTGATGTTTTCCCAGAAAGCGGTGTAAATGTTTAATACTATTAGAGATACTCTAATGTAACCACAAACACCTTAAATGAAGGTACACTTTCACTCTTACCAGTCCACAGAGTACCTGACATAGCATTTGGGATCATCTATATAGTTTTTTTAATGGGGTGTCAGCAGTTAAGGGTCATTTTGACCAACCTTTTTTTTTAATCACTCAATGATCAATGGATGACCTGTCAAACGTTTAAGCAGTAATTTTGTCACGGTGTTGACCTCTCTTTGATTAAATTATTTGAAACTCAATTTTTTTTATTCATTCATTTATCGACATAAAACATATTTATAATAAAGCATTCATTTGACGAAATAAATGAAAATTGCATTTCCATGGAGGTATGTTTTTATGCGATTGGCATCAGGCTGCTGTCTCTATCTAGGGATCTTTTTGCGGTTCTGCAACAAAGTTACAGGAAAATGGAAGCATCTAAAATAAAGTAGTAGTAATTAAATAACATTTACATAGAAAATAAGCACTTTTAACAATCACACAAAGCACGCATAAAGACCTAATGATGGCTTTATTGACCTTATACTAATAAAACATATTTCACAACCATCAATTTCTGAAGTGTGCAAACCATCAAACAATGTTTAAAATCTTTTTGGTACTTCTCAGAGTCTTAAAATTAGATATGAAGAACAACACATGACAAATAACACTTTGTCTTCATTTATTTAGGAAAGGCGTGTCTGTTTTTCACAAGATGACACATTTACCGCAGGTGTCCAGTGAAGTCCGTGATAGTCTGTTAAAATAAATCCAGGATTAAAGTACCTCAAGTAGATTTTTTTGTCTTTCAAGCTGAACATAAAAAAACTATGTGATGTTCTAACAAACATCCTTTTTGATTTGCATAGCATGTAATGATGTTTTTTTATTTTATTTTAAAAGCTTTGACATTCTCTTCTGCCTTTTATTTGTTAGCGTTTAACCATATATATATATATATATATATATATATATATAGCATATATATATATATATATATATATATATATATATATATATATATATATATGTTTTTAATTTATCTTTTTCCTGTATTTTGACCCAGTACTTGCACCTGACTGGGATGACATATTATAGCCGAAGCCTAAAAAGTTGAAGGACAAAACAAGCGTCCGGGCCTTGAAAGGTCATGCCTTTTTAGAAACATGAAAAAACAAACCTAACAATGCCCTGACACAGAATCAAAGAGATGCACATCACCTTTCTTAATGACTTTCCACCCATTAACCCTTATTTAGTCTTTGGTGGATGTTTTATAAAAGAATTAGATAGCATTTGTTTCTGTTGTTACGGCAGGAAGACAAATGAACTCTCCTGAAATATGAGTGTTTCTCAGTTAAAGCATTTTAAGTAGTATTGACCACTGTAAATTCATACTTGAAGGGTTCAGATATACATTTCAAATTTAAATCAGCAGTTACTCATCTTATTTAGAAATGGACATTTATAAAAAGATATTTTCTAACAATCCTCACTTCCAGTTCTGCTCAATGAGAAATAAATGTGGAACAAACTGTATGTTGTCTGGCTTATTGTTCTGTTTCCCCAATTATATTCAATTACAATACATTTTGAAAAAAATATAATACCATAATTTAAGTTTTTTTGAGTATAAAAACAATACTTTTTTAGATGCATCAAGACAATATGCCTGTCATTGTATTAAAGTCTAATATCATATTTCTGTTCTTCCTTGAGAAATATGAAAAGTATTCTATAGTTTTGCAGTTACAGATCTGTTAACTTTTGACACATACGTGTGCATAGAATCCCTGAAGTTCATGAACAGGCATGAGTCAGTTGTAATGATGTATCAGCTTCCTGGAGGACCCTACTAAATTTTTCTAGTATCATGTGTAATCAATGTCCAAGTAATAGAAATTGTGGTTGTGGGGGGGGGATAGAGCCAGAAGATTTCAATTCATCAATCTTTGAATCTTTTTTAGAAATCACCATATATTTCTTTGTAGTGCTTTAGCGTATTTTATTTTAGTATTTTTATTGACTAAACTAAATAAAAATGGTTGCAG
Source organism: Cyprinodon brontotheroides (assembly GCA_018398635.1). Taxonomy (NCBI): domain Eukaryota; kingdom Metazoa; phylum Chordata; class Actinopteri; order Cyprinodontiformes; family Cyprinodontidae; genus Cyprinodon; species Cyprinodon brontotheroides. The sequence goes on along the minus strand of JAGKQL010003651.1, from coordinate 8,455 downwards.
GCTTCCACTGAAAAGGAATGAGTCATTCAAACTTTCAAGTTGACCAATGACTGTACAGATGCAAGGCATTTCCTTTTTCTAATGTATGTGTGTAGGAAACATATGTCATGGGTTGGGGAGGTGTGTTTTCAAGCATTTTTGGTGCGAAGGGAGATGATGACATAAACAGATAAAGCTCTGATGGAGGATGCATGCTCCTTTTGTTTCAGTCTTAGAGAGAAAGCGATTATCCATGATACATGGAGCTGAGAAAGAAAACACACCCAATCCCCTCTTGTGACTTATGCCAAACAGCATATGTCAATGCCAAAGGGGAATCAACATAGAGCATTTTTATTCCCAGGTTTTAACTGTAAAATGGTGTAATATTAAGTAGACCTGCATGTAAGCAAACACCAACTCCAAAGGAAGACTGCTTCCCCTTTGGCATATCTCCATTTAATTATTTAAGGAGGAGGGGGATGAGGAAGGTAGACAACAACTTCCCAGTTCCAAGGTCTTCCATATTATAATGGAGCATTATTTGCAGTCAAACAGAGGAAGTGGAGTTAAACTCTGCAGTTCTTAAAAAAGATGAGTTCCTCTTTTTGTGCAAATACAATAACAAAAGCTTTAGTTAGTGTTAACAGCAGCACTGAACATTTTTGGCATGAAAAGTATATAGGCTCTAAAAAGCACCATATTGCTCGTTTCTACTTTCCATGTCATATACATGTATATATATATATATATATATATATATATATATATATAGATAGATAGATAGATAGATAGATAGATGGGCTTATTATGTAAAGTATAACACTATATATATATATATATATATATATATATATATATATATATATATATATATATATATACATTCAACAATATAAACTAATTCCTTTAAATTCAAATATTAAGCCTTTATTATGAACATACATGTAGCGCACCCCAAAACCTGCTTATATCTTTGCAAGTTTTTGCAAGTTTTTACAAGTATTTGCATTTAGATACAAACTACACACATCATGTAGATTCAGACAAAGTGTAAAGTGGTGTTTTTATATCTTCCTATGCTGGCTGTCAGTTACCCTCTCAACATCCTTCCTGGCGGTTACAGTGCAGCTTGTAAACCACACCAAAGGTATTACAAGTGATGATGCCATAAATAGAACTCCATATACATATATATATAAAAAGTTTCAAAGTTTTTTTTTTCAGGATGATATAACGTTATTTATAAACTCTTTGTAGGGGTGGAGTAATCCAGCCTTTACTGATCCAGTACCAATAACCAACGTTTTATCCACTTCCAGTTGTTATTATTATTTTATGCGGCTGAAATAATTAATTGGATTGTGATTAATGATTATTGAAATAATCATCAACTAATTAAATGTCGGTTAATTGTTGTTAACTGTACTATAGAATTCTAAAACATGCCTGTTGCTGACAGAGCAACTCACTGAGGAAATAATTACTACCAAGATTGTAAAAAGATATATAAACATTTTGAATTTAAGATTTTAAAAAAACATTCTCTGTTAATATGCTCTATGTAGAACTCCTTAAGTGGAAAAGGTTGAGTTTCACCGATTTAATTTAGCAAAAACTCTTCTTTAAGAAACCTTTTACTATCTGGTTTATTAATGATTCATCGAAAAAAATATCGAAAGATTAATGAATTTGCAAAGTAGTTGTTAGTTGCAGCCGTAATTATTTATTAGGATCCATTTATGTGTTTGTTTAACCCCTAATATTGCCTACCTAATGTTTTCTCAAGCGGTTTATGTAATTAGGATAATTCTTCTATCCGGGATAAAAAGTAATCATCCTTGTTGTATGTAGGTAACAAAGATTTGAGGAATGAAATTGGAGCAATTGTCTATCTAAAAACACTGTTACTTTTGATATGGCTGGAGCCACTGGGGGTCCTCCCTCACTTACAAACATGTGTTCTATTAATGTGGAACCGTGGAAATGTGTAAAATGCTTCTCTTAACCGTTACTCGGGGCTGCTGCCTCTGACAAAGCAATCCCGATGGTATCACAGTATCCTTACGCCTATCTGCTCTGTAAAAGCTGTTGTCATGTTTTTTCTAGTCATTTAATACCTTATGAAGTGTTTTTAAAGTGTTTTTCTAAGTGATCTTTTCTTAGGAAGAAGTTTAGGGAGGAAAGCAAGGTCTAAACACAGAGCTTTCCATTACACAGTTTTAGAATTTGTTAATGTCTCTCTAAGATCCTGCGAGGAACACAAAACTCTGTTGTTTTATCTTTTTTTTAAAATCAAATAAATGATTAAATGAGATGTTGACCATAAACCAGAAAATGTGCTGTAAAGGATCTTTCTTCTTTATGTTTAAAGTTTTGAGTTCCACAAAAGCATTCAAAAAATTAACTCACATGTCTGATGATGCTTTTTAAAGATCACAGAAAAAATGGGTACCGTCAGTTTTGAAATAAATAAACAGGAAAATTAATGCAATTTTTTTAGCACTGCAACAAAAATTCACTTTTACAAGTCAGAAATGTAGACTGATATCAACTACAGTAGGTATGATAATAATTAAACAAATGTATTAATTTCTAGCTTGGCAGTAGCCCTGGGTTATGTGTTGACAAAAATTCTAATCTTGCTTTGCTGTGCCACCACAGTGCATTTTGAGGTAAACTGTTTGAAAATAATGTGTCCCAACAATTTATTTCTAATAGATTTAAGTTTAAACAGAAGTCAGTTAGAAGAACCTTTAATTTGAAACATGCTTTAGATTTAAAGTAGTAGTAGTACTGTACATTTGTTAAGAAATATAAATCAGCACTCTCAAAGACACTTAGAAAATTCAAACAACCACCTGTAAACAAAGCAAAACCACAACAACCACATTTGAGTCCTGTAGTGAATGTGGGTTTTGCAGCCATTTTTTTCACATGCATAGCAATGAATCATCACCTGCATGCATCATACAAAGGGACCTTATAGCTTGTAAAACACTGTTTGGTTTTTAGCTTCCACTGTATAAAACCTCTACAGGGTGCCTTTTTGGAACAGAGGGGCCAGTAAAGACTCCCAGGCTTTCCCTCAAGGTTCACTCATTTTTATAGCACTTCTGGGACCTTTAGCACCTTGTAATTTGGCCTGACATCCCGTGGATGTCGAGATCAACCCACATGGTAGAAACATGTTTTTTCATCAATGTGGAACCCAACCCAGAAAAATTCCTGAGATGAAATTCTGCTTGGATTAAAATCCAGCTATTGTTACTGTAGCCTGCCCCCATACACATGATCAACCCCCAAACTAAAACACACATGAACACATGTAAGCATACTGTGTGTACATGGACAAGGCTCAACAGTGGGAGCACATCATCTGTCACCCAGGGCCCAGGCGGAGGGGCGACAGATTGTCCTTGCGGTGTTCCTTTAGGTCCCATTGCTCCAAACACACACACACAATTGCAAACACACACACATTGAAACAATCTGCCACGCTAACATACTGCTCTCATACCCTCAGAGTGTCTCCTGCCTTCGTCTCAGAGGACTTGAATATGATCCACTACCCGCCTCATTAGGGTACCATTGTCTCTCTGTCTAGTTAAACATGAACTAGAACATCAACTTTAACACCTTGTTTAACACACGTTTATTAGTTTATGACACTTATTTCATGGACAGTACAGTTTACAATTCTAATCACACGCCAATGAACCAGAACATTTGACACACAAACAGAAAGATTAATGACATGCATACAGGAATTGTCTATTGTTTTCACATCAATAGGGCCGTGTGATACGATATGGCAGAGGGATGAGATCAAAACCACACCACTCTGCATTATACCATCACAACAATGATAACTCAATTAAACATGAAGAGCACATATTCTAAAGCCTGACTCAGAGATAATCAATAATCTTTTTTTTATCTTTAAAGTCCTCCCTAGTAAATGTCTAGTCTATAGAGCTCATCATCCATAAACATTACCTGGCTTTGTTCTATGCTCCGTTGGAAAATAGCAGATGTATTAGAAACTTTCTTTCTCCCATCATTGGCCTAAAAATGTTCCCCAGTAAAAATCCTGTATGTATAGACAAAAAAGCGTAATGGTTTTATAATTCACAGGGCAAATGAGAGGGAGAGAAACACAGAGCAGGTAGTTTACCTCCCCTTTTTTTTTTTGGTCTTTCTGGGCTTTGGCCAATTAGGCCCATTAGCAACAACAACAAAGCGCCAAGAAAAACACAACAAAACCCGGTTGGCGGGCAGGTAGTTAACAGTGGGAGGAATTGTTTTCTCTCCCACTGACAAGAACTAAAGAAAATACTCTCCAGGTGCAAAGGGAAAGAATTTATACCTCCTGGTGATCTCAATTCTACAATTAAACGCTACTGCGATTTTCTGTAGGTCGAGGTCTCCAGAGGTTTCGCGTGCAGTGGTTTTACACACCTGCAAAGAGGTGTGTGCATAATTAGCTTATTGTTCACACATGCAGAGCCAAGAGCCACAACTTCTGACGGCTTTAATAGTCCTTAAAAAGGCATATCTGCAGTCTTGTGCTGACCTGATCACGTCCTAATGCTTTTTTCATGCTTATTATTAAATTAGATGCTTTCTTACATTGTATAGATATTTTAGATATTATATAACTTAAAGTATTAGCTTCTATTCAGTTTTTTCATTTTTTTACATCGCAGCCAGAAACTTTTTTTCTATTTGAATTGGGAGTTAATTTTATTGCTCAACACGAAATAGTGCTTCATTGTGAGTGGGCCAAAGAATGAAAAGATTTCAGATGTTTCAGAAATGAAATGCTGAGAAATTAGAATCTCTAATGCCACATAAAATCAATTGTATTAAATGAACAAAGATTGAATAGTTGGGTGACTTCATTTACGGATAAAAAGGCCTGTTATGTGAATTTATTAGAGGCTTGTTTTAGATATTAGTGAAAGACAGAACCAGCATGAAGGCCCAAATAACAAACCGATAAAAGTCAAAAACCTAGAACTTTCAAAGATTACAGCTCCTATGCATCTCTTTTTTTTTAAAGGGAGGAAAGAAAGTGCAGAACCATTGTGCTCAAAAGAATTGCAATTTTAAGAAAAGTGTGTCCAAGAGTCTATTATCTAAAGAAAGCCGGGAAGAAGACATCTTTTGCAGTTTGTTAAAAGCAAAGTGAAGGACACTTCATAAAAAGCAAACTTGTTAACTTTTTTGAGCAGGACAGACAGCATTGTACCTCACCCTGTGTTTATTGAAGAATGGTGGTGGCAGCATCATACTGCTGGAGCTGATTCTATTCAAGTTTGGAATGCAGACTGGCATACTGGTGGGATCTTCACCTCTCAGCTTGTCACTTTTCCCTAAAAATAACTACCCTACAATTTTAACAGTTGAAATCTGTGTGTATTTATGTTGGAATGGCTTAAAAATCTAAATAGAAAAAAGTGAAAATATGTGTAGAAAGATATAAAACATCTGACTAAGGTGTTGAAATCCCCAAAATTTATAAAAACATATATGAAAATCCCTATATAACGAATATTTGAGGGTTGCGGTGGGAATAAAATATCCTTCTGGGATAGATTTATGGCGTTTTGCCACTGCGTCGGCTGGAGATGGAAAGATTTCATTTTTCGTCTCATGATGTCGTCACAGCCCCCTCTTATTTCCTGCATTCCCACACCCTCCTACTCCACCTCCCGTTAAATGCCCTGCGCTCTGTATAAAATCTATTAACTCAACATGCTGACTCGGCCAACACTCAGCTGGGATCACAGACGTCTGTGTGTGCGTGCACGGGGGCGTCGAGGGAAAGTGTCAAATAGAGACTTGTAGAAGAAAATGGGTGAAAGATGGGTGAGGGAGGGAAGAAGAGAGGTTAAGAGGAGGAATGGAAGGAGTAGGCAGGGAGGTATTAAACTGAATGTGACATCTCATGACTTTTCACTTCCTGTTGGCTGACGTGTCCAAGATAAGTGGAGGAAGGATTACAGGTCTCATTTTGTTAGACAAAGCCGTCTGGGTGTGAGGGCATTTGTTCTTACAGACATGTAAATTTTACATTCTGGGCCTTTTGGTCTCATTTGAGCCCAAATAGGCAAGTCAAAGGTCAGTGTAGTGCAGTTAAGTTTATACATCCTTCAAGTCTGATAGACTTTTAGGATTTTATGCAAAACCTTTGCTTAGTTTTACACATTAGATTTATTCTTTTGCACTTTTAGATCGTTCTGTTAACTGCTGACAATGAACACAAAATAATTTGTTTCCTTCTATCTTGGATCAAATTGCTTTTCTTTTGTGAGGAGATTCCGGTGCCAATTGCAGCGAACAAGAGAGGCTGCAGCTATCTTCACCTCCAGTTACTCACTGGGAACACCTCTGCTGTGTGTACGTACATATCTGTAACCTTTGTATGGGAGCGTGTGATTGTGTGTGTGTGTGTGTGTGTTTGTGCCTGTGTGTATCCCCCGCAAGGCCCTGGGGTTACAGGCAGCTTGGTGATGGTGCAGATGGGATAACATATGACATGTGAGCGACTGAGCGAGTGTGCCGATCAGTGTGTGTGTACGTGAGTGTTTTTGTGTGTTCATCTCAGTCCATCTGGGCTCCCCTCTGATCGACCGGGGCTCCCTCTGCTCTCTGCAGCCCACTGGGGAGCCGGCGGGATGAGGGAAACAGAGAGCAGCGAGGCCTGTCTGCCTTCACCCTCCCTCACCTCCACCGTCTCCTCTACCTTGCTACAGCCTGTGCTTTTCTACGTTTTCGTGGGAAATAATAATATTGGTCATGCTTATCAGTATTAGATAGATAAACATATTCAAATCCTTATATTATTCTAGAATAACTCAAAATTTAACTTGATATTAAAAGTTTATTTCATTTTTAAAGTTACATTTTTCCAGTAAATTACGATAGCATTTTTTATCATTTTAATTTATAGTTATGTTTGCATAATCTACATGCAGGTTGATGGTGTTTTTGGTAGAAAACAGCAAATAGATGCAGAAGTTACAAAATAAATACATTACATTGTTTCCTAATTATGAATTTATTGATGGCTTTCTGTCTGATATGCAGGGTCAAATACATATATTAAATCATCTCTACAACAAGATTCAAAAAGGTTTCTATGTCTTTCTATCCATGAAAAAAACTTATGGTATTTTGTTAAAAGTCTGGCAAGGTATTTAAAGAAGGAGCCTCTGCTTAATCCAGAAAGCACTTCACAACAGGCTTTGGAAAGAGTATTATTAATCTAGCCCTGACCTGGAGTCTACACAGTAAAAATGAGCAATGCATAAAGGTCGAGTTTGTACCAAAAAGCCTCTAATTTTTAAAAGATTCCCTTCTGAAGCTTCGTCAGACATTATAGTTCCTTTCCAATTAACTTAATGTTAATGGCTGCTCATGCTATGATAACCTATTAAGGTGAAGGTTTTTAATTAATTCTTTTTATTTTTACCAAATCTTTAAATGTCAAAACATTCTATATAAAATCAGTGAATTTGCCCTTCTTTATATTGCAAAGTGAAAGAAAAAAAGTTGTATCCTCCCGAGGTATACCCGGTCATTCCTTTGGTGATTATGTTTACGACACAAGTGTACATGCGGTGCACTTCTTATTTGAAGTGTAATTGGGTCACATTTTTGTGTGTGATCCAAATTTTCTTTCAATTGGCGGAAGCTTTATGTCCCAGAGCCAATGGCATCAGGTTTTTACCACCACAAAAGCACGCCAATGAAGGACACTGTGTGCATCTGACACTGTGCATTGTTTCCCCACGAGACTCGTCATGTTCTGGGGTTCATGGGATCCAGGTCCATGGTTATTTTGCGAGGTTGGCCAGGGCCTTTTGGTGTTTAGGGGGAAAGGATGTGGGATTTGGACCGAGGGATGGTGTGTGTAGTCGGGATGAGAGGGAGGCAGCAGGGAGCTGGGCAGTCGGTTTGTTCCTGTTCCATCTGTGGGCTTAGAGCCAGGCTGTGGACACAGAGGAAGAAAGAGAAGAGAGAGGCATAACGGGGAGCAAGGGAGCAGAAGTCAGAAAAGGATGGATATGATTAGAAAAGCAAAGAGGCCGAGGCTGCAGTGTGGGCTGTGGCATCTCAGTGACCGTTCAATCACCGGATTTGAAAATATTCAAGAGAAAAAGCTAACAAAGAAAGAAATAATTAGATGTGGAAAAGTGTTTGGTGCATTGTGGGGGGTTCTCCCCGTGAAGTTGCACCAAAGTGCTGAATCTAAAGATTCAGCGATGGCTGACATGCGTAATCACTATTCAAAGCAAGGACCGACTGTCATGCGGTGATCATGTTGTAATAGTCGAGGTTAAAGGCTTTGTCTTTTCTCCTCTGTTTCTCTTTAGTCATAATTTTACACCCCTCTTATTTTCTGCTTGTGTCACCCCCTCCCCCTTTCTCTCTGTCTATATAATTTTGGCACTTGCGCTCTTATCAC
>JAGKQL010003650.1:0-19991 GCA_018398635.1 Cyprinodon brontotheroides | reverse complement strand
CTTGTTTGGTCCAGACTTCCAAGTCCTAATGTGCAATAAGCCCCCCCATCAGTCCTGATCAGATTTATTTGGATAGACTACTGAAAACAGATGCAGTTGTTTTAACACTTACGGTTCTGATGCAGGGTTAGTTGTGCAGGTGTCTTGAAATTTTCCTTAGTTGAACTCGTGATTCACTTTGAAGTGGGGCTGTCCTGTTTATGCACTGCCTAGCTATTGCTGAAATATCATCTTCACTCTCCACCAACACACACATATGCAAGGGCAGGTTTAGATTCAATACAGGATTTGAAAGCACAATCATGGCAAAAGCTCCCGTCGGATTGGTTTGCCACATGTCCGCCATCTGAGCTAAAAACTGAAGGTCATTGTCATGGCAACTTTGGCGTTTTTAAAATTGAAGTATGTTTAATCCCAGTCCTCTGGCACCTGAAGACATTATTGCCACAAATCCTACTGTCAGTCATCAAAAAAGATGAGCTGGCTGCCCTTTAAGAGAAGCGGTGCACAAAGTAGCAACGCTGTGGAAAAGTCCTGTCTGCAGTACAGTGATTTCTAAAGTAAACCAAACAGCTTTTCCCCAAGAATGTCACTGTCTCTCAAAGTGACATATCGGACAGATTTTTGTCTCAGTGTGTGGGCTGGTGTGTATTTTTTTCAACAGAGAGAATTTACACCCAATGGTTTGACCAGTAAAGATTGAGATCCTATGAGCTCCTACTTGAATACTTTGGTTTAAAAAATCTCTTATGGTCTTATGGGTGAGTTTGCATGTTCTCCCTGAGCATGCATGGGTTCTCCCTGGGTACTCTGACTTCCTCCCACAGTCCAAAAACATGACTGTTGCCCTGCGATGCACTGGCGACCTGTCCAGGGTGGACCCCGCCTTTCGTCCATTGACAGCTGGAGATAGGCACCAGCCCCTCATGACCCCACTTGGGATTAAGAGTGTTTGAAAATGGATGGATGGATGGATGGATGGGTCTTATGGGTTTAACACATTACTATAGCAACAGTATTCTGCCAAAAGTCCACATATGCAGTAAATACTCCTACAAGCAGCTTTTCTTCATACAGATGCTCATGAACGACTCTTCATGTGCATGTTTGGTGTGTTACATGTGAAAATAGAGTACTACAGATCCCCAATATATCACACACAAGTGCTTATTTCTTCTTTGCGTGCATGTGGTTTGATATCCACGCAAACCACATGCACATGTGGACCTGTTCCTGTGCACTCATGTCAACTTTCGTCCCTTTGAAGGTGTTATCCAGCAGACAAACCAACCTGCATGTGATTGGCTACTTTTCCGGAGATCTCGCCTCTTGAGGCTGTACTCTTCTTTTTACTAGCGAAGCAACTTCAGCATAACCGCTTCTCTTCAAGATTTGGAAGTTGGTAAGCAAAGTCATCATTAGATATACATTGTCTTGATGAATACAGAATTCTATTTGATTGTAGGGGGTTAATTCAAAAGGGTTATAGGAAATCTACAAAAAAAGTTCTGGTCAAGTAACCCAATAGTTCCAGATAGCTCAAACGTCACCAGGAAACGGGAAGACAGTTTACGCTGGTTACCTTGGCAACGCATCACAACTAAGGATGCTGGATTTACTTAAAAGTAGCCAATCACAGGTGAGTTGCTTTGTCCGGTGGCCAATGCCTTCAAAGTAAAAAAAGTTGCACAGAAACAGGTCCACACCCAAGGAGGAGGGAGGCTAGATGCACGGGAATATAAAACCAAGAGAAGAGAAGCAGAGAAGGAACAAAACTGGTGTGTGATTTATTGGGGCTCCGTGGTGCTCTATTTGCACATGTAACATGCTAAACATGAGGAGTTGTTTATGAGCCTCTGTATGAAGGAAAGCTGCTCATAGAATTATTCATTGTGTGTGTGGACTTGAGGCTACGGAAGAGGATTAGGGCCACTGGAAAAAAAAAAAAAGTAAACTGATTTTTAAATTTTATTTCAGTTTAACATGGGAAAAAAGTCAGAATTCTGAGATTAAAGTCAGAATTCTGACTTTTTTCTCAGAATTCTGAGATTAAAGTCAGAATTCTGACTTTAATCTCAGAATTCTGAAAAAAAAGTCGGAACTCTGAGAAAAAAGTCAGAATTCTGACATTAAAGTCAGAATTCTGACTTTTTTTCGATACTATACTGAAATAAAATAAAAAAAATTAGTTAACTTTTTTTTTTTTTCCAGTGGCCCTAATCCTCTTCCGTATGAGGCAGATTAATAACTTGATACATTTATTAACTTTCAAAGTGCATTTTCTAACTGAATGATATTAGCAAACTTAAGCAGAGGTGATCAGAGTATTTAGGATAAAGTGAAATAAATCTATGGACAGGCGCTTTTAACAGTACCCTGGGTTAAGATGTGTGAAACATGAAAAAAATGTTTTTTAATGTCACATTGGGAAATACATTTGGTGACCAACTAAGTAGTGATATTGATAGTTATCAATACTCCCAATACACTGTCAAATTTTGTTTTATGTTGGCCACAACATTTTGAAGGTCCTTTCTCATGTAAAACATGTTTCTTCACTCTCACCTGGAGTGCTTTTTACAGAGGGATTAAGGTCTGAGCTTGATGAACTGGCAATATCTGTGATGACCTTATGACATAGTGTTTTTTATCCTGTTGAAAGACCAAATGACATGGCATCTTCAGTATACTGACAGGTACAACCGACATTTCTTCCCAAATCTCGGATATTTCTACTCTTCTTCACTCCATTAACTCTAATGTGGTACTAAGGACATTTGGGGAAAATAAACGGGTCCACACAATTATACTGTAGCTCCCCCTTCATCCTTTGTTTGGGCAGGGCGGGAGGCTCTCTCCCACATGCAGATTTTTTGAAACAAGAAGTTAACTGGAGGGGATGTTGCACAAAGACCAATCTACCTGGCACTACAAATATTTGCATCCCTTCTGTGGTGTTCTAGGTGGTCAAGGTGCCTGTCTTCTTGTAAGATCTCATGGCATTGGAGCTTTTTATTTGGCTAAAGGTATAATGGTAACCAGTTTACTGGCAAGATGTGTTTCTACCCGCAAAGGTTCACAGGGGACAAATAAAAATAAATTTCACCACTTAGTGGGTGGTTAAATACTGTCAGTAGATAAAACAAGATATTGTGAAAGAGTGACGTCTTTTCTTTACCTACCCCCAAGCTGTACCTCCCCACCTGTTGTCTCATATGTGCTTATATACAAAGGATAAATACACAGAAACAGCATCACCATTTTAAAAGAAACATCTAGCAAAGATGTAGATTGTTCTAACATTGCTATTAGCATGTAAACTTCATCCTGTAAATTGGTCATCTTCAGTTGAACATTTCAATCTTCTGGGCAGCTCTTGGCTTTTTTACTGCTATGTTATGTTGCTCTTTTCCAGACAGGGGAAGGGCTAAGCTGTGGGTGGCATCTACTCACATGTACACATGCACATGCGGCCAGCCGGGCTTGTAAACAGAGACTAGGGAACAAGCGCCAAAAGACAGGGTGTGTAGTCACATCACATTTCATCTAAAAACATACATTTCGTTCTTCTCTTCACTATTTTTTAAGTTATTTCTATGTAAAATTTTTTGCTTATTGCTCCTTTAAATATCTTAAAAGATTTTTAAATGTTTTTGCAATTTAACAAGGCATCCAGGATTTTGGAAACATGAGCGATGCTAATATTTATAGATTAAAGAGAAATAAAATAAAAATATTAATGCTGGTGCTGATGGTGGGTATAGGGGGTGCGGCGGCTAGCATCCATACAGAGGCCCCTTAGTCAATGAATCGAGCTGTCATTGTTTCAATTCTTTCCCAGTTGACTTTTGCTGCATTCTTCCTCCCTCTCCATCAGCCCCATTCCCTGTTTTTGTCTAGTTTCAGAAAAAAGCCACGGTTCTAAAGTAAAAGAACATATTCTTTTGTGTCCTGTGTTGTATAGCAAACATGAATTAATACACAAAGCAGCATCAGACATGATTCATTTTTTGTGTATGTATCTTAAAATGCACTTATTTATCAATACAGTGATATTACAAAGGCTCAATAACACCTTTAACACCTTTTTGCACTGAGTTATATATGTTGGCTGAGTGTTTTTCAACTCTCTGGTCATCAAGCGCACTCTATCTTTACCTTAGCGTTTAGTTGTTTCTCTCTTTAATAGACCTGATTTAGATAATTGCGAAGTTCTCATGTTAATCTGCTTTCAATTTTATCAGGTGTGTCTCTGCCAGCTGGGAAAGAAGATCAAAAATAATACCAGGGCAGTGGGTGTTGAGGGGGGCCAATGTGTGAAAAATCAAGTCTTATTTTTCCGACATAAAACAGCATCCTTAAAAGTGGAAAAGAACAGCAGTTAAACAAATTAGCAATTCACCAATTGTGTTTACTATTAACAATAATTTATATTACAAATATAAGAAAAATATAAAAAAGGAATTTTTTGGCAAGGGGGTGTCTGCCATATTGCAGTACTCCCAAGCAGTGACATCACGGTTGTTGTGATTGATGCTTCAGTTTGCAGTTGAATACATTCATAATACAGTGATAAATCACAACTGTAAAACACTTTGGCATGAAGGAAGATGAAGCCCAAAGGACACTTAAGACATCTAAATAACATTGCTTTCTGTTTTTGAGCCATTTGCTATGTGCATCCAAGTGTAGGGCATCTGTTTTGGTGTTGGCCGGTCTCAACCTGTGGCGTGCAATCAGTCACAACATGCATCGCTTTGCAGCAAGGTAGGATGTGCGAACTGAGTACACACCATACAGGTGCTGGTCATAAATTAGATATCATGAAAAAGTAGATTGATTTTCAGTAATTCCATTTTAAAAAGTGAAACATATATTATATTCATACATTACATACAAACTCATATATTTCAGATGTTTATTTTGTTTAATTTTGATGATTACAAATGACAACAAATGAAAATCTCAAATTCATCATATCAGAAAATTAGAATATTACTGAAGACCAATAAAAACAAAGGATTTATAGAAATGTTGGCCAACTGAAAAGTATGAACATGAAAAGTATGAGCATGTACAGCACTCAGTATTTAGTTGGGCCTCCTTTGGCCTGTATTACTGCAGCAATGCGGCGTGGCATGGAGTCGATCAGTCTGTGGCACTGCTCAGGTGTTATGATAGCCCAGGTTGCTCTAATAGTGGCTTTTAGCTCTTCTGAATTGTTGGGTCTGGTGTATTGCATCTTCTTCTTCACAATACCCCATAGATTTTCTATGGGGTTAAGGTCAGGAGAGTTTGCTGGCCAATTAAGAACAGGGATACCATGGTCCTTCAACCAGGTACTGGTAGCTTTGGCACTGTGTGCAGGTGCCAAGTCCTGTTGGAAAATGAAATCTGCATCTCCAAAAAGTTGGTCAGCTGCAGGAAGCATGAAGTGCTCTAAAACTTCCTGGTATGTGGCTGCGTTGACCCTGGACCTCAGAAAACACAATGGACCAACACCAGCAGATGACATGGCACCCCAAACCATCACTGACTGTGGAAACTTTACACTGGACTTCAAGCAACGTGGATGAAGTGCCTCTCTTCTTTTCCTCCAGACTCTGGGACCTTGATTTCCAAAGGAAATGCAAAATTTACTTTCATCAGAGAACATGACTTTGGACCACTCACCAGCAGTCCAGTCCTGTTTCTCCTTAGCCCAGGCAAGACGCTTCTGACGCTGTCTGTGGTTCAAGAGTGGCTTGACACAAGGAATGCGACAGCAGAAACCCATGTCTTTCATACGTCTGTGTGTGGTGGTTCTTGAAGCACTCACTCCAGCTGCAGTCCACTCTTTGTGAATCTCCCCCACATTTTTGAATGGGTTTTGTTTCACAATCCTCTCCAGGGTGCGGTTATCTCTCTTGCTTGTACACTTTTTTCGACCACATCTTTTCCTTCCCTTCGCCTCTCTATTAATGTGCTTGGACACTGAGCTCTGTGAACAGCCAGCCTCTTTAGCGATGACCTTTTGTGTCTTGCCCTCCTTGTGCAAGGTGTCGATGGTCGTCTTTTGGACAACTGTCAAGTCAGCAGTCTTCCCCATGATTGTGTAGCCTATAGAACTAGACTGAAAGACCATTTATAGGCTTTTACAGGTGGTTTGAGTTAATTAGCTGATTAGAGTGTGGCACCAGGGGCCATCAATTTTGAACCTTTTCACAATATTCTAATTTTCTGATATGATGAATTTGAGATTTTCATTTGTTGTCATTTGTAATCATCAAAATTAAACAAAATAAACATCTGAAATATATGAGTTTGTATGTAATGTATGAATATAATATACAAGTTTCACTTTTTAAATGGAATTACTGAAATCAATCTACTTTTTCATGATATTCTAATTTTATGACCAGCACCTGTATGTATGTGCTACTTTGATGACATTATGAGTGTTTTGGGTGAGGCTGCTGTTCACTATCTGCAGTTAGAATGTTGACCTGGACCAATTACTGTGTGGCAAGTTGTTCTTTACCAATGTTCGGACCTCAGTATAACCTGACTGCCTGCAGTGGATACGGGGAATCAATGTAAGAAATAGACCATTTCTTTGGAAGTTTGGGACTGCTGTGGTAGTCTGAGGCTAAGCGATCCCATGCTTAGCCACAAGCTTTGGTGATATAGATACCAGTCTTTGTTAAATTGGATAGCAGTAAAAATTGGATATTGATTTTCCTTACCATTCAGGATAGTTACAGAAGTGCCTACAGAGTTTACTTAAGTAGAAGTAGAACTAATTCATCATATTTTTACTCAAGTGAAAAAAAAGTAGCCTTTAAAGAAATTACTCAATTACTCAAGATTAAAAAAGTATTTGGTAAAAACACTACTCAAGCACTGAGTTACAGAACTTACAAAATCAATAGTTACAAAATGTAGAACATGTTAAATTACAGCATACTGTTTGCTGTATTTTCACTCAACCTCCAAATGACACAGCAGATGGAAAATAATATTTTGCTGATAAACCTTGTGTACAAACGGGAAGAAAATGTCGCTCAGTGGTTCATATTTGATTAAAAGAAGCTCATTTTTGTTAAGTGGAGTGGAATAGATGTAGCTAAAATTTTACTCAAGTAAGAGTAGTGATGCCTAATCATATTTTTGCTCAAGTAAAAGTAAAAACTACCTAAAATATTATTATTTTAAAAAACTTACTCAAGTAAATGTAGCTGCAAAATTTTTACTAATTAATAGCCACTTCTTGATAGGGATGAATAGTTTGAAGAACTGGACCCCTGTGCATCCTAAAAAACACTTGTGGATTACTTGTCAGAAGTACCTGGAAACTCTGATCAACTTACTAATCATTATATCATAGGGTTATTGATAACTGCCTAGTGAGTATTATAGCAAACAACCAGAAATTTCTTCAATGATCCATAAATGTACTCAAATTAAATACTGGAATAAAAACTAGATTGAGACTACAGTGATGAGTTAAAGATATATTCATTTTAAAGGATATTAATATATATCTTTGGAGGTAGCAGCTTAATAAAACGTAGTTAGAGTGATTACTTTTTGGGGTGTTTCTGATAAATTGGGTTGATAATATCAGCAGATGGTTTCAAAGCAGTCTCTTCCTAAACAATGAAATGAACTTATGAACCATCAGTGGAATCAGGTCCTGCCCACAAGACTCCACCACTTTTATCTAGGACAATCCTGTTTCTGGAGAAAGAATGGTTTTTAGTCAGGCTGTCTTTAGCGTTCTGAATTTTGGGCGCATGGTGTCCTGGGGAATTTGACCAAGTATTACAAAGTTCTACAATAATGAAGCCGCAGTTGAGACTGAAAAGGACAGATGGGCGTCTCTGACTTAGAACACGAAAATGTGACCAGTTGCTTCATAAAATCAGAAAAGAACATGAACTGGTAAGCCATAAAATGCTAAATGATAATGTGGGAAGGGAACAAAAAGCACTCTGGGGGAAAGGAAGGCGTGTTGGGCGATGGCTGTGTTTACAAATACCTGCGTCCTGGCTGGCCAGCAAGATTCTAGCGGTCACGGTTCTGAGGTCTCTATTTTTTTTTTTAATGAAAAAAGATCTGTGAAGCAGGATTAAAATAATCTACCTCCAGACTCTGGACAGAGGGCTTTTTCTGTTTTGAAACAGGAAAGGGAAAGAACACAGAGCAACAGAGAGTGGAGGGTCAGCTAAAGAGGGGCGCTTGTGAAAAGAATTAAGAAGGGTAATGTGGAGTGTGTTAGGTCAGTCACAGCTACTTTAAAATGACTAAATGGCCCACCTTCTGTGAGTCTGGGCCCATATAACAAAAAAAAACAAAAGAAGCTTACACAGGAAATTGACAGTGTACAGTTTTCAGCGGCTTAGACATTTGGAAAATAGTTTATTCCAATGATAAATTTTTTAAAACAATATTAGAATGATTAAACATAGAACTAAAGTTAGCAGAACTAAAGGTCATCCTTATACCTTTATCTACCCCCTTGTCTAAGATCACCCTTTTTACAGTAAAAAGTTTAGATTAAAACCCCAGCATACTGTACCTTTCTCTCAGCAACCTGTTAAAGTTCAATCAGGGTTTTCCCCAAATTGTTCCTTTGGACACAAAGTCTGAGCTTAACCACACTTGGGAAAATGCATATTTCATAACCTTATATACTGATTCTGACATTATATTGGTTTTACTCTTTTTCAAAATTACGTAAATTAATCACTTCAGCAACCTTTTTTTTTTTTTTTTTGTTTGGGCGGCCTGTTAGGACACCTCCATAACAACTAAATTTTATGGGTTTTCCTGACATTGAGGAGGAAAATACAGAACTTCTAGAAAAATGCCTGATCTCCTCTGGCCTGCTGAGCTTGGGTGTCAGAGGCGTTGGATGGATGCCTAGAGTTTGACCTACTTGACCTGTTAACTCTGTGACGGCACAAAAGCTCAGTGGAAGAAAACGGATGGACAAATAAGATGCATGAATCAATAATTTCTTAAAGTTACCTTTTGAATTTATTTCATATATTAGCCAATATATTCAAGTTAAAAGATGCAGTACTGCAACTATTAAAACTTCAACTACCTTTGTTCTTACATCAGTTCCACCTTCCTCTAAGTGTTTTTCTTGAGAAAAACATCAATGCACAATTTCTGTGTTTGAGATAAAACCGTGTGTCTATTTTGTTATCCCCTCAGAGGCCGAACAAAGAGGGCAGGATTATACAGAGACAAGCTTTTCTGTAGCATTACCCCAGCTGCTAATTCCATCTGAGACAAAAATCTGCATCTGAATGCAAGATCTAGCAGAGAAAAAAAATAATCACATAACACACTGAGTTATTATGAACAATTTAATAAGACAGACCATTGTTTTATCCAACTTTATTTAATAGTGCGGGGATAACAAAAGAGAAGGATAGAACCTTGGAGCCAAATCCAAAATCATCAGTAGCTGCTTTCATGCGGGTGAGGGCAGGCTCAGTCAAGCCGTACCATGCAACTGGGATAATTAGTTTTGGAAAGGAATATCAACTGATATAATTGAGCATTCTTTGCTAATGAAGATCCTCTGTGTTGTCACTATTGAGGCGCTAATTGTTGGGGAGGGATGGGCTGTGCGGGGATATCATGATGGAAGTGCTGCTTAGTCGATAAGCAAAACTTTATCACACTGATGTGTTCTGTTATCGAACGTTTTATTTAGAAGCATGACGCAGTCTGCTTTCATGTTAAAATAAAATCCCTAGTCACTTAACTAAAAAGTTCATTACAGTACTTGATTACTATACTTAAGTACTTTTTTTTTAAAATTATTTTTTACTTTACTTGAGTCATTTTTTGGGGGTACTTTTCTCCCTCTACATTTAAAGAGATAAAATATTGTACTTTCTAATGCACAATATTTCGAGGAAGCTACTAGTTACTTGTTATTTTTGGCACAACAGCTTTTTTCATCCCCGATTTTGCTGTTTTTTCTTTCTTGAAATTTAATTTCACATACTTGATACTAGCCTTAAGGACTGAATTTGTACACCACTGAGATTTGCATGACATTCCACAATGTAAAAACCCAGGGCTGATATTATTTGTAGTTTATATTTTTATTAAATTGTTGGGTGTAATGTAAATCCCTTTATTGTCCCACAATGGAAATCCACTCTATTTTAAAAACCATCTCTTTTTGAAGGAGTGGGCTGCCATTGCATGGTGCCCAGGGGAGCAGTGTGAGGTTAGGTCTTTGCTCAGGAACCCAGAGTGCAAGCTGTGGAGATCAAACCAGGCCCACCTTGCAACCTTGTAAGAGCATGATGAGTTCTCAAATCCAATTTGCCGTTTCTTTGTGGTGGTAGATTTAAACTTGAACCTATATTCCATAGTAAACATGTTAGGAGAATCAGGATGCTCTTGTTTTTTCTTTTTGGTTTGTTTTAAGTTAGAAATAAAAACAAAATAGCTTTCCTTCAGCATTTTTATGCTTAAGTTCTTTACAGATGGTGTAGAATCTGCAGCAGATGGTTCAATACATCAGGTGGTTTTCCTAAAAGTTACATTGTTCTTTAAAATTACTCTAAAAAGTATCCAGCAGTACTCATATTTGAAATTTATATTTTATATTTTGAATAAATAATGCATGTACATTTAATTACTGAAGTATTTTAAAAGTAAGTACTTCAATACTTTAACTAAATAGATGACCTAAGTTTTTTTACTTGGAGTTGAGCAATACTTTTACTCAAAAGAACTACTGGTGGTAAGTACCATCACTGCTTAAATACATGGGGCCTTTCTTTTTTACTTGCCTGTGGAGAAAAAAAGTTTTCAAATTTAGTGTTTTCACCTTGCTATTCTAACAAAAAATAAAGGCTGGTCGGGTTTAGGGATTGAACAGGTTTCAATTGAGGAGAAGCAGAGGGTCTAGGATTTTGAGAAAGGGGCTCTGAGGAGGGGCTTTGGTTAAATTAGTTGAGGAATAATAGGAAAGCTAATTGGTTTGGACAAGTTTGAGGGGCTGGAAGTAATGCAGTCCTTTAAAAGAGATGTGAGGGTAGATCAGCAAAACTATGAGATAATCAGGGGTGGTATTTAGGATAGGAGGACCCAGTCAGAAACACTGGGGCCTCCCTGATGACAAAAGAACAAGGGCACCGTGGAACCAACAGGGGGCAACAGGTAAAATTACTCTGACCTTATCTGGTCAAATGATTTTGTAAAATATTTTAAGAATTCCATGCCCCGTAAACTCCATTGTATACTATGTAAAGAAATATCTTTAAGGTATTTTAGAAGTGGCTTTCATTATTAATAATAAGGTAAAAATTTAGTTTCAAATGCATTAAATCAAGTCTTTCAGATTCTTAATGCTCCTAAATTTTATATTTACGTCGTTAACTTGCAAAAGCTATGAACCAACATTTTTTCTTGAGTCATAAACTGGTAAACAGCATCTTTCAGCCCCCCATGCAGGTTTGGATCCCCAACAAAAAGGAAAAGGATATTTTGTTATGTATAATACTCATGATAAAGGGGTCAGTCTTAGACTATGGGTTCAGTAACACCTTTAGTAACACAAATACTTTTTATCTTACAGGTTTAAACTCAAGGTCGCGCTGTTATGTGGGTGTAAAAACTCCTTCTTGTAAAAGTCTGATGTTGATAACCCTCTGATGTTTGATAGTTATATTTTTTTATTTAATATTTTTTGAGAATAAATGAACATGTACAAATCTAGACAAATAAACATTGACTCAAAACCCTTTATAAAGATTGTATTTGGACAATAACATTTTGTTTATAATTATATTTGATTTATGTGTTAGAATTGTGACAAAGAAAGTCCTTTTACACATATACTGTAATGTAAGATATATTTAGTTTTCCGCTTGTATTGTTATACACATGCTACCTTGAAGTCTTTGGCGGTTTGAGGCTTTGTTTATCCAAGAATATGTGGACTAGTGAAGAACTGTGTTAAATTCATAGAGCAAGCGTCAGTCTACAATCTACAATTTTTGTCTTGGCAAAGTCCTTTGCTTTTTTTTTTGCAAGAGACTTAAAAAAAAAAAAGTAAAGTCCATCAAATCTATTTTAAAGCATTGGTCCAGCTTTCCATCAAGAAATTTTAAAATGATCAATATTCAAGCCTGAAAGTAAGCAGGACTTGTTTTTGGCTTTTTCATCCAAACTTCAACTCAAATGTGCATCGTTTTGTACAGACGGGTTTGTCACAGCCTATTCCAAACTATAGCCCAGCAATCTGAATCATACTTAGGTTGCACACATCAGTTTGTAATCCTACAGTACAATCTTAAGGTTTTTCCACACTATCTGATGATGTAGTGGAACAGATACTGTATTTTACTGCTGCATTCTCCTCCTTGTGTGTTTTTATGTGAGCTACTGTCCTTACAGGGATGATGCTTCAAGCAATGTTGATGAAGTGCAAAGTGACTTTGGGATAAATAATCCTAATGAATCACTGAGACAAATTAGTATGTTTTGGGAGCACAAAGTTAACTCGAAACGTACAGAAACGTGTAATACGATGAATCACAACGGAACAGAAAATAAGATGCTAGTTCTAGCCTGGCACTTCAGCTGAATGGGATATATCTTCAACAGGCCCGAGACATGAATTTATTGGAGACTGTAGCTGTTTGTGCTGAGTCAGATATATCCACACAAACAAAACGTGGATGAACCTGATCTTCAGAGAGTTTTCCTAATACAAAAACTACTTTCACCTAGAAATGTGAAAAAAGTCTGCAGCCTCCAGAACTTTATTAAAGAGTGAGTTATTGGTATAAAATTACAATACCAATATAGCCATCTTACATTGTAATTGAACTTATTATCATACCTAGTATCAGACTTAGAATTGCTATTCACAATAGACTATTCTCAAATGATGAAAAAAAAAGAATTGCCATTGGAAAGCCATTGTTTCCTATTATTCCTGGGCATTTTGTGTATGTAGTTAATAGGCTTGTGAGTCCTGTTTAATGCTTGTTAGTAGATCCTCCCCTTAGCTAGATATTTACCCGTGTAATGGTCAGTATTCAGCATACACAAAAAAAAAAAAATCAGAACTTTTAATTGTAATTGTGCCTTTTAGGCAAAAATATTGAGAAATATTTTGGAACAATCCACAATCATCAGTGATTCTGTCTGTGCTGTGCTTGTGTGAAATACTAGGGTATTGTGTTGCTTTTAACCATAACAGTCTATCATTCAAAGTCATTAAGTTGTCAGGAAAGTTGTATTTTCAAAATATTATCCATGCTTTTAACCTTTTTTTCTGTCTTATGTTTGTTTATCATGACACAGCAGGCTTTTGTCATCAATCCACCCCACTAATTTTCAAACATTTCCATTAATGCTTTTTAACAAAGGTATTGGCTTTTTTCCACCCTACTCATCTCTGATAGTACCTATACCTGATTGCAGAGATAGTACTGGCACTGAAAAGCAGTAGAGGAAGACATTTTAACATTTGAAAATTGGTTGATTTAGTATAGAGCAAGACCAAGTGGAGGTAGTAAGGGCATAAATATTAACACTACAATATTTATATGATACGTATGATACGTACACTACTATAAGTATGAATTATAAATCACTTGACACACATAAAGGGCTTTTATTTAGCTACATTACACACTTTTTCCCTTTCAATCTACTATTTCATAGAGAATGTCTTATTGGGAAATGTCTAATTAGAGGTTTATACATTTTGTGGTACAGGATAAAGTGTATCTGAACATTATTGATCGAACATAAAAATTTCCCTACAGAAAAAGCCATAAAAATGTGCAAAAGGAGAGGGCTGTGGCAACCCAACCCTGCTGTATTTTACCAAAGGATGTCACAGACCTCAGGAAATAATGTCAGCTTTTAATAATGATGATATGGCTCCTTTTGAGATATTGCTTATAACTTAGAGGCAGACGGACAAAATGAAGGAAAGTTGTGCTCAGTAATAGAGGAGTAGATATTTAGAAAGGATGATGTAAAGCAGAACAGGCAGATTATACCATTCCATTATACTTTGTCACATATCTCTGAAATCGGGCACAGCATTCAGCTGCTAGCTGTCTCCGGGATCACTTCTTGTGACAGCCGAAGGACCAGACTGTTCACAGCAGTCAGCACAGAGATGGTCTGACACATAACCAGCAAAAGTAGTTGATCATAAGCTGACTAACCACTCCATAGGAAACCAGCTAAAAAAGATGATTCTCGCTTATTTGAAATAAACACCAGAGTATGACTGATTATAGCCAAAGGCTGTACTAGTTGCTGAGGTTGGTGTCAAAGGGGAGGCCAGAGAAAATACAGGAGAGGCAGAGGAAGATATTTAGCAGGGGTTAGATTTAAATTCCTGATAGTGTCAATAAAAAGGTAAATGGCTAAGTTAATGTCATATATTGCTCCAGAGCACACTTACATTCCCCAAACGTGATCTCTCTCTCTTTGAGATGATACATATAGAGGAGATAGAAGAAAACACACCAGCCTGAAGCAAAAACAATATTTCTTAGCTTTTAGCCTCTAAAGACTTCAGGATTTTAAAATGCAATCAGGTCTTGTTGCCATCTTTCATAATTCCTAAATGCAAATCTGACTTGACTTTTGGCCTTGTTAACAATATTGATGTATAGAGTTTTATTTACTTTTCCAAAATATGTTTTTGCAATGATTTTCAAATCAAGCCAACAAAAGATTAAATATTTGTTCTTTACTAAGAACTACAGAGCATTGTTTATTATGTGTTATAAGTGCACCATCATCTTCTTATGTCTAATAAGGCTTTTCAAATTTTTAGACATTATAACACTCCAGTCTGTGCTCATATTCATGTTTTCAACATGACTTAACACTGCTACACATTAGTGCCCAAAGTCGCTGCAAGAATCAGCACGTGGTCATGGAAAAAAGTAAGAGAGGGAGAAAAGATATTTAAGGCCTTGCTCCCCCTGTCAGCTTTCACCTCTCTGCCTTCCATGTTCATGTTTTCACAGCCCCTAATCCTGGCGGCTCCAACGCCAAGCGGTCACAGGTTTTGACAGCAGACTGTAATGACCTAAGCTGTTCTCCGCAGGAGGTACTTTGGGTAAATAGTCGGGTGGGATGTGGGATGTAGAAGGAATGCCAAGTGCTAGACTGCTCAGACATAAAATCTAATGAAATATAGTTTTTATATTGTGAACCTTTGGGTTGGGTGCCTTGTCAAAGGTTACTGGATTACTGGAGGTTGTTTTGTGGAGTTCAACTACATTGTGAGGTTGTATGTTAAGTTCAGTTTGATGTTTGGTCCCAAAAAAAATGCTTGAAATAAGGTTGATGCTGAAATGTGTCGGTTTGCATCAATGTGCAAACCTACAAGTTTTTCTCCCACCTGTTACTTCTGTTTTTTTGTGCTTATTTTCAGAGTACATGTTACAATATCTCAAGTCGATTGGCAGAACCACAGTGGTGCTTCCAGTTCTGCAAAATAAAAATACAGTCAAAAAAATTAGAATTATCAAAATCTCAAAACTATTTTACTTGCATTAATCTTTTCGTGCTGGGAATTTTTAAAGAAGCACAAAAAGTAGTAAAATTGAGAATATTGCCTAGTTCAAAAGGAACACCTGCAAAACCTCTGAGCAAGACCACATCACATCACGCGGGCACTAAGAGCATCCTAAAAAACATTTAAACAACTTAATAGATGGCGTCTGTGATTTTCCTCCATGTCTTCCTTTTTGTCTCATATGGGATAAAGCTTTTTTCAATGCCGGGGCCGCGTCATTGGTTTTATCAACTGATGTAGTCAGCGTTTTTAGTGGTGTCTTGAGGGGGAGACATGCAGAGTTTACCAAAACAAGATATATCAGCGCCGCGCCAGCTACCATTCATTCATCCTGTCGCTGAAATGCTGCTAGTTTTACTCACATACCTGGAAGATGTCTAGTGCTACTACTACTACAACAGATGATCTAAGCTCTCGAAATGCTCTCCAATTTTTTAAATATTCAATTAATAACAAAACCAGCTCTTCCAAAACAGGAGGCCCAAACATGCATAATCAAAGCTGAATGACATTATTAAAACAAGGGAGCCCAATAACAGTTTGAAAATAAGGTGTAAACAAAAAAATAACCTAGAAGTGGAAATATGGCAAATGATATGACATCCAGTAGCCAGAAGGTGAACAGTCTGTCTCTGATGATGTGCAAAGCGTGGAATTGGTTCTACAGTTTGTTGGTAATGATGCATTTATGAAAGTATCACCAGGGAAACAACGGGCATACTTAACGCAAGCAACAAACAACCCAATAATCATCTCTGCACCATTATGGCCACCAGCTCAGTTCTGATTGTCAAATGACCTGTGTGGGTGTTTGGAACCATGATTGTCGGAGATGTATTGTATGGACCATGTATGTGTTGGGTTCAAGGTGTCTTTGGATCTTGGATTTATTCCCACAGATGCTCCCCGATTCTTTTAGATTAATATCTAGATGCTTGGAATTCAAATCAATGGAGGCCAACTTC
Source organism: Cyprinodon brontotheroides (assembly GCA_018398635.1). Taxonomy (NCBI): domain Eukaryota; kingdom Metazoa; phylum Chordata; class Actinopteri; order Cyprinodontiformes; family Cyprinodontidae; genus Cyprinodon; species Cyprinodon brontotheroides. The sequence continues at coordinate 3,446 of JAGKQL010003650.1, read as the reverse complement.
ATGGCAGAGGGACTACTCCTGTAGGGGAGGGGGTTGGGTTATGTAGATGCTGGGCATTTTGGTTGCAGAAAAAACCTCTCCCTCACAGAGCAATGTGTTGTTACAAGATCAGCTTGATCAACTTCACTCATAATAATCATTAATATTAGAACTTTGTACAATAATTGGTCACGAGCACAAGATTCAGCAGTAAAGATCAAAAACTTTTGCTTCATAGGTTTTAGCTCAGATGTTTGACTCTCGCGTAATTAGGGAGCTGCAGTTAATTAACAAAGGTAAGAAGACAGAGTAGTTTGGTATTTGCTTTGATTTAGTCATTTCATAACACAATCTGTTGGTTTCATCTTAACAGCTGAGCAGGCTTCATTTTAACACATCACTGTGCATGTTTCTTGTCCAAAAGAATATTACCATATACAAATTTGTCAAATTTGTTGAAAAGATACAGCATGTTTGCAAAAGGCGAGGTATAAAGTAGACATATTTGCTGAAAGGGAACAAAAGTGATGTCCTGCACTCCGTGATTTGGTCAGCAGCTTTTCATGGACTCTACTACGATAACATTCCCTGTTTAAGGTAATACTCTCAATGCGTATTGGACTTCAGCTGCTAGTTTTGAGGATATATATAAGATTTAGAAACTGCATTTTGGATGTAATTTATAAAATGTTAACAGTTCCCCTAGGCTTCATGAGATGGGAAATACAGGCTGCGATACAAATATAGAACAAATATTTGTTTTTTTTTTTTCCAACTTATTTGAAAAAATAGAGTAAAATACTTCAAACCCTGAATCATGTAGGTATGATGATTACAGATAATGGAAATCTAAAATTTAGTGTCATAGAATATAACTTTTTGAAAAAAGTTATAAATTGTAGGGTCAAATTGTAGGGTCAAATTGTAGGGTCAAACTCCGACCAGCTTATTCAGTGAAAACCACTGAAAAGGTTTCCTGCTGTTTATTTGCATATCGGCTGCTGTCAGATGTTTAAAGAGATCCTGCACCCATACAGTGTGGATTGTTGCACAGAACGTATTGCAAAGGATGACGAAGCAAAAACAGAATGTAGTTGCTGGGGGTGACAGTCTTTTCAAGGAGGGTAACCAACAAAAGGTAATTGTGAAAGTGACCTTTTGGTTGATCGCCTCCATCCAACACTGCATTGATGCAGTAATTCATGCAAAAGGAGGCCTGACCAGGTGCTGAGGGCACAGCTATAGCTGTGGCTATAATATAGCTCACCACCATTAGTGTGTAAATGTGTGCATGAATACCTCAAGCACTCTAAGGTCCTGGGACTTGAAGAAGTAGTATTTATATATGGGCCAATAATAAATATACTTAAGACCCCGACATTTTTTATGAAAGTGTCATATTTTATAAATAAAATTTAATGTTAAAATCTTGCAATGACGGCACAGATTTTTTTCTTTTTTTTTGCAAGCTTCGGCAACAATCGCAAAACTTATCACAAATTAGGCTTAAAAACTTTTGCTCAGTTTTCCTGAAAACATTTCGACATCTATCCAGGAATTCTTTGTTAATTCTGGCTGTTGGCACTAAAGGCGAAATGTAGTTTGATGTAGCTGATGTTTTTAAGCACCTGGAGGCCCAACTGATCACATTTCAAGTCAGATCCAAATCGATGATCCTCCTGGCTCATTGGAGTCATTTGTTTTCTAATGTTTAGTGATGGCTCTCCATCTTTGTTAGAAAAGAGAGAGCCATCACTAATGTTTAGTGATGGCTCTCTCTCTTCTAACAAAGATGGATTCCTTAATTCCCTCTATCAAACCATCTTTCCTCTCTGTCCAAGATCTGATCATTTTGGACCCTATGTTCTGGAGTGACAAGTGGACAGCTGCAACTTGCCCAGAACTGTGACTCACCTGTGCTATTCCATGCGTTTATGTATTCGTATTTGTCTAAGCGGTAATCGCTGCACTGGACCTCAAGAACAATGCAGCTTTGCTTTGAGTTTTCAACTTTTGGGATAAACCAGTTTTGGTCTAAGAACGCTGTTTGGTTTGATATTCACCCATATGTCATGTTTGGAGAAAATCCTCCTTACTTGTGTGGACTTACAATTTTTTTGCAGGTTTCCATTGTCTTTGTAAGATGCAGTGTTTTTATTCCTGCTGTTTTTTTTTTCTTTTTTTTTTTATGACTTAACAAATGCACATGAATAGAGGGTTTACTAACTACACTTTATGTGTGCCAAATATAATTTACAGGAGTTTCACTTTATTAAAAATGGAGCCTAGGTGGAAGTTCAACTAAATAAACTGATTACTTGCCTTCATCCACCTACGACAAAGCCAGTAAGCTTTGAACCACGCCTCCATGAAACCCAATCAGCATCCAGTGCTGATCTTAAAAAGATCTCCACAAGAACTCCTCTGCTACCTGTGCGTGCAAAGTGGCTCCGGGCCCAGGTCGGATTTATCAAGATCCAATTTGCGTGCAGTAATTTGCGCGTGGAATTTTGCGGTAGGGGCTTAACCATGGTTTTGTTTGGGGTGATTTCCAATGGGGCAAGAGATTGCAGTGGGTGGCAGGTGCAAACCACAGACGTTCTATTTAATGATGAGCTTGCTGCTTGTTTATGGCAAAGTAGTTTGGTAGTTTCTACGTAAACTAGTGCAGACAGAAATTAAAATCTTACAGTGACCCCTAAACAACAACAACAACAAAATATATATATATATAGGAGTATATATATGTTATATATATGGCAGGTATATATATATATATATATATATATATATATATATAAGGTGGTATATGCGGGTGTGGTATGTGGCTAAAATTCCCTTCACTGCAAAAAAAAACAACAAAAACAGGTGTTTTGTATTGGCCTGTAGAAAAATGCACACTCCAAATGGCTCCTGCCAAGAAGTGACTGTGGATAAGATTACCATTGGCGCTGAAAGATCCCCGCAAGTAGCATTGGCAGGCATGTTGCTCCACTGGCGACATGGCAACCACTCGGCCGACGGACAGCACTTCTGAAAAACGAGATTGGGAGATCCCAGCTCGCGCAGTAACCAAACGCTGACCTGGCATAGATGCAAAAAAGTGCAACGCTGCAAGGAGTTTTGTGATATCTGGTATTGCGTGGGTCCTTGTGGGTTAAGGCTGGGTTCCAAAACTGAGTCTCGCTGAGTTCCCCCAACAGCTCCAAGGTGGCAATGCAGTACAGACCGCTAGCTATGAGGTATGAGGATTTCCCAGGGACATAAATCAGAATTGGCTTGCATATACACATATTAAATTACACTCTTCCAGGCAATATACTGAAAACCTCACACAAATACCTTCAGTAAAAAGTTCTCACATAAACTAGTAAAAACATTTACCTCTTATATAATCTACTCAAAAGCTCTCATACAAAGTAGTGAGAACTGTTCATATAAACTGGTGAAAAGCTTTACCTTTCATA
>JAGKQL010003649.1:0-20492 GCA_018398635.1 Cyprinodon brontotheroides | reverse complement strand
AGATAGATAGATAGATAGATAGATAGATAGATAGATAGATAGATAGAACTGTAAATTTAGTCTTTTTTACAATTTTTTAAGGCGCACTTTTAAAAAATATGAATTGTCTAGAGAGCTGTTCCAAATGAAGTTTCTTTTTTTTTTTTTTACACTTGTGTAATCAAAATGACAAATAAAATCTGTCTAAGTCTAAAAACAGTTTTGTACATAGTCTACATAAAACGTTCAAGACACATTTACGTACAATTGGAAATCCGGTTATTGAATCTGAAATAAGTGAAATAGAACTACAGCCTTGTAGAAATTATTTTGATGATGAAGGACGTTTTATGCTTTTCTATTACAAGCGTTTTCACTTAAAAAACGATTACTTAGTAGAACAGTCATGTTTTAACCATAAAACAACAAAAAATGTCTAACACGCAAATTGTATAATTTTAAATCAACTCAACAGAAACACCAACTAAATGAATTAGTTTCTGAGGTTTATAGCAACTGTCACGGTACTTTGAGCAACGCCTGACACAGCAAGTCTATATCTATAATGCTTGTAAAAATGTATTAACGGTCGGTCTGATTCTTAGAGTTCCGACGGTCACTAAAGGCATCATTTCCCCCGCATCACTCTGCTCTCTATGGCAGGCTTGCCATAGCTCTCCGCTCTGCTTTGGTTTCAGTTCGGTGCTCGTTTGTCTGGATACAGGTGAGCGCTTCGCCTCGATAGTTCCCGTTAGAGACCGAAAACTCCAGACGGGTAAGCTGAACGGCCACTGGTTGAACTGTTTACAGGGTTAATACCGGAGTGTTTCAGGGCTTTATCTGTCAGGAAACAAGGAAGAGCTGAGTTGTGACGTTAACGCGTTAGCCTAAGCAGGACAGGTGTAGCGCGGCTTCCAGATTTCAGGCGTTAGCCTCACCGAGAGATATCTACTGCCCTGGAGACCAGCAGTCCTGTGACGTTTAGACTCCATAAAACATTTACATTATAGAGATAAAAAGCTGTAAGTGTCTGTTTTTGACTTCTTTTGCTTTAGCTTATCAGAGGCGGAACTAATGCAGATTAGAGCAGGTGGCCAGTGCTGCTAACTGGCGGTTGACTGAGCGGCTTGTTCCGACGAGAATTTCACACATTTACTTTAATTTGTTTGAATCAATCCGTGTAGAGGCCCGGGCTGTCAGTTAAACTAAACCAAACTGTGACAGAAACAGAGCAGGAAACGGTAGTTTGTTTTCATTTAAAGTGAAAAACAGCAGGTTCCAGCTTATCTCCAGTGTCATAGCCTTTAAACACAGCAGCTAACTCAGCTGACTGCAGTTTTTCAAGGCTTTATTTAGTCAGCTGGTGTTTGTTTCCAAATAGCTCTTATTTTGATGGGGTTTTTTTATGCCTTTCTGTATAGTATTTAAGGCGCAGTCTTGGAACTCAGATGTATATTTTTGCTTTTGATTTTGTTTTATATCATTATTAAATGTCAGATACCAGATACAATCTGAACTGTGTTTTATATTTTGTTTTTGTTTTTCAAATAACCATACCAAAACCTTAACTACTTTAGAAATGAGCACTTTGCTAATATATCCACAACTTTAATGTATTTAATTAACTGACTTAAGATTCAAATGGCCTCCATTACTTGTTTCTATTTAAACATTTCTTGGTTGATGAAATCCATTTTTATCCACAGACTGTTCCAAAATCACAACATTAAACCTAAGCTCACAGTTTAGTTTCATTTTAACACCAAAGCAAAAAATCAGGTCCACCAAGGCACAATATTATTTATAAAGGATTGTGAGGCAAAATTTAAATAGTAATTGAGGTCTACTGCACTGACAAAATGTGAAATTGTGATTAATTTCTATCAATGTGCTTCTTAGACTTCATTTATATTTGAGAGCAGTTATAAGGTAAATTTTTTTGTTTCCTATGTAACTTTCACAATTAGATCTTGAACTTATTATCTGATATCTATATCAACTGAAATTTTTCGTCATAAAGAAAAGATTAGAATACGGTGGTCAGGCTTTTTAAAAGATGCAAAGTGCAGTCCTGAAAAAGCCTTGTCTCTGATAGTTTGTCTTATGACAGTTTTCTCAGTCTTCTGGATCCCTCCTCTTGAATCCACAGCTTTGTAGATGCATCTGGCTTCAGCCCAGTCCGGGGCACAGCAGCGTCCCTGCATGAGGAGCTCACCTGCCCAGGGTTTGTCTGGATTTGCTGGGACCCCACCTGCTGCCCTCTGGGCACAACTTCTGTAAAGCCTGCCTGGATCGCCTGAAAAGCGCAAAGGCAGGGCAAGGTCGGCACAGCTTTCGTCCAGAGTGCGGAAAGCCATCGGGTGGCACCAACTTCCAGAAAAACTTCAAACTAGCTAACATTGTTGATGACTACCGTGGAAGGGCGAGAGCCCGCGGCTGCAACAGCCTCGGCTTCAGTGGCCCGGGTCTAAATCCTTCAACGATGCAGCGGTAAAGACAGGGGTTGATGTTCAGTCGACTGCCATCCTGCTGCTGCAGAGGCCTCAGGATTCAACATGGCTGAGATGCTTCCTCTGATGCCTCCCATCTCTTTGGAAAGCAAAGGACAAGAAGGAAGCCTCTTTGTCCACCTTAGCAATCCAAGACATGCCTCAAGTGTGGGGTGTAGATGTCAAAACCACCTAAAAGCACACCTGGAGCTGCGATTTTGGTATCCTCTCACGGACCCGATGCAGGACTTCTGGAAGAGGAAGTGCCTGAATCTTGGCGAGGCCTATAGGTAGGAGGGAAATAACAAAATGGTTCAAACTTTTGTTTTACCATAAAGCTGTAAAGTTGCTGACTTCTGGAATATTTATAGTTCCAGTTGTATAAAAAATGATGTCATAAAATTGAATCAAGACTGGTTACTTCTGCAGTCCTATGGGGTTAAAAATACAACCAAACACAGAACATTCAACAAATGTCATTTCAGACCACCACGTTTCGCTGCATTCCGCCAAAAACACTTTTTATCATGCAGCGTCGGATTTTAATGCACATCTATAATGGATGCTTCTTGAAAGGTCCCACAATACTTTAGAAATTTGAGATGTGTGTCCATACAATACCAAATTCATTTTATAAAAAACTTCAAGCGGCTCAACAAGACCAAATATGCAGTCATAACATACATATGATCAATCATAAAACAATAAAGTAGTAATAAAACAAAAGCTATAATAAAATAATAAAATAAACAAAGTTAACTTCTAAGATTGTGTCAAAAAGCCAAAAAAATAAATATGCCTTAAGATTTAAGATCTTTGTCGTGAAAAGGGCATCTTATACTTAAGGAAGGATTCCAGCTTAAAAAGAGCTGAACAAGAAAACCTGGTTCCCTCTGAGTTTGTGCTTTTAAAACCGGTCGGCTATTTCAAGAAGCAGAGAGGTGTGTAAGATATGAAGCTCAGACAGGTAAATTGGGCAAGGCCAATTAAGGAAGTAACTTAGTATTTTTAAAGTGAATCACAAATTTACAAATTAATGTAAATTTTTGGAAATACTGCAGCAATTATATATTGTGTAACTCTGGAAATTGGTTTAGAAAGGCATTTTATTACTGTTTCAAAATGCTGATGTTGAAAAGATATGCTTTACTTTTGCTGAAACCTGGAAAAGTTTTAGCGGTATATTTTGAGTTTTCATACCTGAGACTAGCATCTACTTAACACCAACATTTTTAATAATAGGCAACACACTGGGCCAAAGAGCCAACATCATCAGTCAGAGTTCCAACAAAAAAAAAAAATCCCACCTTTTATCTTCTCATTTTAGACATTTAGGGCCATCCAGGATTTTGGCGGCGTCCAAATATAAAAGTAGAATCTGAGTTGGTCTTCTTTAGTGGGACATAATGTCCAAAGGGGTTAGGGAAGCTTGGAGTTGGAAAACGAACTTCGCGGCTTGTCCGATTGTAGCTTATCTGAAGCTTGCACGAGAAAAAAAGTTACTGCATCAAAGCTGTGATCTGTAAGCTGCAGAGCAGTAAACAACAGGCTTTCCACGGGTGTAGCGAGAAGTGGTTATCGTATTACACCTCGAGGAGGCCTTGGTCGCTTGTGGCGGGGACCGGTTGAGGGTCGACCATTGTCCTTTCCCGTCTCATTTCCTTTCATCAGCCTGTTGAAAGTGAGCTACTAGTGCTGTAAAATAAAAGGCCATAATTGGCATTAAAATTAATTAAATGTGATTATCATGGCTGCAGCCTGGCTCGGCGGTAACATTTTACCATTTTTTGCTAAATGTTTCTTCTCACATTACACTCCCGATTTTAAAACTCACCTGATGTGTTTATCTCCTGTTCCCCTCCAGATACTACTGCATGGATGACCTACCAGTATTATTTTGTCTGCCTGCACCATAGAGAGGAGGCCACTCCAGGACACCATCCATCGACTCTGAAAAACACCATGGGAAAAGGACCCTAAAAAGTTAAAACAGGACCCTCTGGAGCTTTTCCTTTTAATTCATTGTTATTCATAGTCCAGTTCATTCGAAAGCTCTTTACAGAATCATTGAATCCAGTGAGATTGGCTCAAAGTTTCTTAAGGAAAACCAGCTGATTGCATCCAGTTAAACTTTGGGATTCTCTCATCTAGGATGAAAGAGATAACCGACCATTGTACCCAGACAGACTACAAACCGGGAGGTATTTTCACAAACTGACTCAACCACCCGATCCTGGACCCAGAAAAATATATGTTGCTATGATTACAAAATGTTGGAAAGTATGCAGCTGTAACCATGGAAACTAATGCATTTGCATGCAGGTGAGACCAGATATACTCTAGTCCTTCAGCTGTCAATGGTCAGTTTTATTTCATGCTACATAGTCTTCTACGGCGCTGTAGTTGGTTGTGGAGGTCAGTCATAATGAAGTGGTGTCACGTCTGGCCCTGGGGACCATATTTGAATCCAGTTCTTGGAAGGGCCTACATCACATAAACCTTGAAGTCTGGGGAACGGGTCACATTCACCCCCTAACAGTCCACCACACATCTCATGTGGTTTTGATCATTTTTATGAATGATGAATTTGATCCCCATGAAAAAGATCGGTCCTGAGAGCATGGAAGAGACATTAAAACATTCCTTCCATAACTTGGAATTCAACATATTTGCTACTAAAATAAGATCAGTATAAAACAAAAGTCAAAGTATTTTGTGTCTTTATGAATGGGATAAGGTATTTAATGTCATAAAAATAAAGTAATAGCGAACTACAGACATTATTTGACTTGTCAATTGTTTTGAGATGTCAATTTTACTTGAATGGAATCTGAAGGAAAACACTTTAACCATTTGTTCAAAAGTCTTTTTTGCCAGATGTCAAATTGTTGCAAACAGCAAATATTAACTTTTGAAAAGTTTATGAGGTGAATCCCTTCGATTTGCAATTATACCATGAAATCCCACTTTACTGAGTTGGTAAATCCTCTCTGGGACTATGGGCACAAGGCCCCAGTGGAGCTCAGTCTTGAGGAATCATCAAATACAGACCCGGAAAAATATCATCGGCGTCAATTATATTTCTCTTTCGTAATCAATCCCTTTGTCCACTGAACTGACTGGATAGACCAGCTGGGTCCTTCTTAAAAAACTCCCACATATTGTGCCTCTTAATCTATGTTTTATTTTATGCTTTATTTCATTTTTTTTACCATCTGGTAAGGATATTGAAATTAGCATTTTTCTAAAATGTAATACTTAACATGACTCTTAAAACTTGTATCTATGTATCTGCTCAGATAAGCTTCCACTTATCTGAACAGTAAAAACAAGCAAAGTCTCGAAACTAAAATCAAGATGAAGGAATAGCATCATAATGAGAATAACCTTCTTTCTGAACTGGTTCCATAGAGATGCTTCCAATTACTGCAGTGGAAGAAAAATACCACAAAAAATACCAAATAGATGCAGACAGGATTTAACCCAAATGAAATAGATAAACTACCAACAGAACAGGATGTTTGTTATGAAGGTAACTTTTATTTGATTGAAATCATACAAGGATTTCAGCAGCGTAGAGCCAAACATTGTTGCTGCCATATATATATCTGTGTTTATATGAGAATCTTATTGAAGTCTATGTCCTACAATGTTTTTATGGCTGCTTTGCTGTTAATATTCCCCAGAGTTCACTGGATAAACAGTTATACAGGCTGGAGAAGAACAGCATGGCGGAGAAAGGGAAACTACAGGAGCAGAAGGACAGGGCGACAAAAAAGGTACAACAACCACAGACAAACCTGCTGTTTGGAAAACAAGAGCTTTTGCAGCAGTCACATGGAATCAGCTGTTTTCCATCTGAAGCCACAGCTATAACGATGCAAAAGCAAATCTCTGAAAACTGGGGCTGGCTATTAGCACAGAAGAGGGAACCAAAAGCTGGTTTTGGTTTCCCAGACTAGCGCTGACAACAAAACAGTGTGAAAAGGAAGGGCTGTGAGATGTTGGTGGATTATAGGATTTGTTTCAGCTGGAGCTTTAAAATAAAGATCAGATCAGCGTATTTAACAGCCTTAAATCATTTTCAGAACAAAATTTACTCAATTCACAAGAACTTGAAATTGTTCTCATCAAATCCATTCTTTTATTTATTTTTTTTATTTATTAGTTTTTACATTTCTAATGGCTTGTTTTTGCGACAGTAAGCTGACGGAAAGGGGGTAAAAAAAAAGAGAAACATCTTGCAAGAACTACAGGTCTGATTGAACCCGGTCGACTGTATCGAGCTTCCGGACTTCCGGGCGCACTGAAGTTCAGAGAGGTGGGAATCACGAGCATATTTTTGTGCTTCCTCTTTTCCTTTTTTTATGGGGGCTGGGCAATTTGGCCTAAAAATAAAATCTCTGTTTTTCGGATTACAATTTTTTTTTCTGATTTTCTCCCCTACTTATTAACCTCTAGGAATCCATCCTGATAGCTGGCTGGCTGTTGTGCATATTTACACTACCGTTCAAAAAGTTTGGGGTCACCGAAATAATTTTGTGTTTTCCTGAAAAGTCACTTATTCACCACCATATGTTGTGAAATGAATAGAAAACAGAGTCAAGACATTGACAAGGTTAGACATAATGATTTGTATTTGAAATATTTTTTTTATCTCAAACTTTGCTTTGATAAAATAATCCTCCATTTGCACAGCAACTACAGCACGGAACCTTTGGCTTTCTAGGTCAGCTGCTCCCACAACAGCTCAATGGGGTTCAGATCTGGGGACTGCTGGCTACTCCACCATAGAATACACCAGCTGCCTGCTTCCTACCAGTTCTTGCAAAATTTGGAGTGTTTACAGGGTCATTGTCCTGTTGTAGGATGAAATTGGCTCCAATGAAAAAGCGCTGTCCACTTGGTACATGTTGGCGGGCAAAATGATGCCCAACCTTCCTATTCAGAATCCGCAAAATCTCTGCACCGAAGTCGCGGAACATCACATTGCGCTTTTAGCCGGGCGGTGTTGATAGGCGTTCTGTTTTTGTTCCGTTCGCCAGCACCTGAAAGCGGATTCTTCAGCCGCTTTCCAGTCTTCCTCTGTCCAATTCGCGTTTAACGCATCTTAATCTTTTAATGCTTTATTAGCCAGTCTGGTGGCTTTTCGCTTTTACTCCTGCCCTGAAGCCCCGAATCCCACTTAACGGCTTACTTCCTGCCAGTAAATTACAGCCGCTGGTGTTTTGGCCAGATTGCCGAGGAATGCCGGTTGGGGTTTCGAGGTGTCAGTTCTCCAAACTTCAGGGCTTTCAATATACGCGCTGGGTTGTCGACGCCGTACTTTCACTACGGTTTGGGCGCGCAAACATGCGAAGGAAAGTAGTACACACCGCTGTAGTGAAATCTTCAATTTCTTCGGCAATTTCTACGTAGAAGCGGCGCTCGCATTTCTGGGGCATAAACAAGAATAGGCCGTCGAAGTTTCAGATGAGTTCTCTTTTTCTCGCCATTTTGAGCGTTTAATTGAATTGACCCCACAAATGTGATGGTCCAGAAACTCCGTCTGAGTTCAAAGTTGGGTCAGTTTAGTAGCTCCTGTAACGAACTAAACTTCGTTGTTTTCTTAGATGTGTAAACATGATTGGCCACAAGGCTTTCACCCATCACTAGCTCTTCTGGAGCCAATGAGCAAACACGGTCACGTATCATTGTAGAACACTGGAGTGATAGTTGCTGAAATGTGTCTCTATACACTCCTATGTGATATTTCGCACCAAACGGACATTTGCAGGTAGAATAGCTACTTACCACATTAGCAATGTATAGGTGTAATTTTTAAAGTTAAGACTGTTATCTTCATTGAAAAGTTCAGTGCTTTTCCTCTTCAAAAATAAGCGACATTTCAATGTGACCCCAAACTTTTGAACGGTAGTGTGTACATTAAACACACAGCAGTACAATTGAAAAATAACAACAGAGTTACAACTTACTAATATAGACATAAAGAGTACATCTTAGAAAGCTTAGATTCTCCATAATTCAATGCAACCGTTCATTTCCCTCTAGACACCATGAGTATCAAAGCACAATTAACAAAGATATAGCAGCATACAAACTGAATTTTAAAATAAAAACCGACTTCTTACCTTTGAGGTGATCCAGAGGCCGGGGATAAATATCAATCTAGATTCTTTATATTTAATTTGTCCGTAAGGGTCTACCGGATAAAAGTAATCCAAAGTATGTTCATAATAAAAACATTCCATCATCGAAAATTGCCACATAAAAGTCAATTTTTTTTGCCATCAGAAAATTCCCATCCTTATAGCTAACCGTTTTGCTAACTACCCTACCTTCCAAAAAACATTCAAGTTGATGTCTGTCTGTTTCCATCACCTTCGGGCGAGGGGGTGACATCCTCACCTGGCAGCCAACCCAAACCTTTTTCAAACAAGGGATACTACATTCCTTTTTCAGGACTAACTTTCCTCCCCCAGTAGCCATGATGTTGTTTTGCCGAACTGCACGGAGTGGAAGTAATACTCCAGCTACTGGAAGCTCCAGGGAGCAACATTTTGCGGCGTATACAAAAATATATTTATTTTTTTTTTTTTTTTCATTTTTAAACAAAAACCTTCCAACTTATTAATTGAATCTATTTTTTTTATTTTGCCGAGGCATAATATTTAAACTGTAATCTGGAAGATCAATTTGTTGACTGTGATGGACTGGCAGCCGGTCCAGGGTGGACCCTGCTTCTCGCCCATGGACTGCTGGACATTGGCATCATCCCAATGCAACCATGGATGGAAGATTGTTTATACCTTGAATCTAAAGGAGAAGGCAGACTTCTTAAAAACAGTTATTTCTACAAACCAGCCTCATCGGTCACAGAAAAGTTGCTCAAAACTTATTTTCAAATACTTAAGTTTCCTCAGATGTATAGCAGTGGTTGAAGGGGAAAGTTGTTTGTAAATAGATTGTGACAACTGTGTTTTGGGTTCTCTTATGATGATTCGATGTGGAGTTTTTTATCGTCGTCCTCCATGTCTACTGTCTGATGCAGAAGTTCAGAGATGATGCAGAGGGCTGTTTGACTCTTTTGGAGGAGGACATGAAGACCAGAGTGCAGCGCTTCATCCTCACTTTGAGAGAATACATGCGCACTCAGTGTGAAACCAATGGCTCAGCCATTCAGAAGAACATCTCTAAGATCTGCCAGGACCAAGCTCGCCTCCAAGAGGTGCGCTGCGGCATCGAGAGCCTTATGCAGGAAAACGACCCTTTCCACTTTGTCGAGGTGAGATTTTCCTCCAACTTATTTTAAGGTTTAATGATTAAAGCTCCAAAGCTAAAACATTCAAATGAATTCAATTTAAAACCTACAATAACTATTAGCTGGAAGAAACAAAACAAAAAAAAACAGAATTATGAATGCAAATTAAATTAAATTGAACTTAAAACCTGAGACTGATTAGAACCAATTCCCTGTATTGAATTCTGCTGAATTTATTCTGTTTTTCATCTTAATTTCAGGCATATAAAACCACAGGAAAACAGTATGTACCACTTCTATCCATTTTCATCATGTCTTTGTGGATTTGCAAGCATTTCTTATAAGTCAAAATATATATTTGGATTTATAACAACTTATAGAGGATCCCTTATTTTTTGTATACTCATCCTGTGTCTTATTCCTCACCAGGTGCCGAAAGCAGCTTAGGAAGAACATGTTCTACCCAGAGTACATTGAAATGGAGACTGAGATCCTCAGCCTGAGGATGGAGGAAGAAATGAGCAGATTTCTTGATGATCTTCCGTGTCACATCATCTCTGGGATCAACTCCTTGTGTACGTCTTTTGTTTTATCCTTTAGTTTCCTACATCTACAATGTACAGAAAATCTCATTTCTCTTAATGCAATCGGCCATCAGGCAGCCTGTCTGATCCAACGGAGGAAGAAGATCATGAGGAGAACGAGGAAGAGGCTGCAGAGGATGAAGACGACGATGAAGATGACCTTGATGACAGCAGCGAGGATGAAATTAGGAGTGATGAAGAGGAGGAAGAGGTCCATGACAATGATCTGGCTGACCACGACTTGAGCCCGTGGGAGGAGGAGGAAGAAGGGGAGGAAGAGGAGGAGGAGGAGGAGGAAGATGATGAGGATGAGGATGTAGAGGAAGAAGAGTCAGAGGAAGACAGAATGGTTTAGCTGTAGAGGGTTTTTCATTTGTTGCTACAGCAGCAGCAGATTGACCCCCTCAGCTGGATTCACAGAAGCCAATGAAAACTGACAGAAGGCTGAACTTGATGGAAGTCATTTATAAGAGATTTGCTGGATGTGAAACAGCTCACATCAACAAATATGAATGTATGACAGAATGTAGAAAACCTCTGCATGGCTGCAATGCTTTGTTTTCTATCACTTTGATAAATATTTTCCTAAATCCAAGATGTTTTCCTGAGGAAGCGCGGGAAGCATCTTCTAGAAAGGCCAGCTGTCGACGTGCCTGATAAGAAAAGATTATTTAAAAGTAGAAAAAAAAAATTAACTCTTTAGTCTTGGTTTGGCAGCATGTTTGACAACGGAAAGTAAACATCCGGTCAGAAGTATTTGAACAAGCTGTCTAAGCTAGTTTATTCATTACAAATGAGAGAATGTTGTTTAACAAGTGGAAGAAATGCAATCTATAACAGTTTACATAGAAGTAACGCTTTAAAACCAGTGTTTGCATTGTATATGAAATTGTTTCTATGCACACTTCATACAGAAATCTTAGAAGTTTTAGGTGATGAAACATTTTGCACTTGATCAATAATATGCTACCTTAAGCCTGGAATATTAGAATGTTAAATACATTTTTCTTCTAATGTGAGAGACTGGGAAGAAATAAGATAAAACCTGGTATTAATAAATTCTAAGTTCCATATTAATTTTGTTGCTCTTCCGTTATACTCACCTCATAAAAGGAGTGTTTTTATTTCTCCCCCTTTTAGTACAGCATTGATATTGTTGACACAAGCTACATAAAATATAATGGGACCCATCAGTGATGGTCTCAGGGTGTATCTAGGTCAAATGCTGATCTTAGTAGAAATTTACTACAGTTTTTACTGAAAGCTAAAAAAAAAAAGCACATTTGATTTTGGACATTTAATTGGATCTTCATTGATGGTTTAATTTTGGAAAGGGAGGGTCTGACTAACTATATATGATGGTCAGGAGCAGCCCAATGAGACACTGTTCTGTGCAGAAAAAGGAAGTAATTGAAAATGATTTTAACCTATTCACGTTAATTACTCACAATTTTAAAGTTTTGCTCTGTTCCTTTCAGTCTTAAAGAACCTGAGATCTTCACTCGATCTTACATAAAATAAGAAAATGTGTATAAAGAAATGTCTTTTTCCCCCAAAGATAAGAAAACAATGTAGAAAAGTACATTTCGCATTAAAGTTTGATACCAAGCCCCAGATGCTGATGGAAGAGTGGAACGGAAGCTCTGGGAGACAAAAACCATTTAACCGTTAAGATGAAATCGTCAAAGATGGAATATTGGAGGATCCATCCATGATTTTTCTCCAATAGAACTTTAGGTTTCAACCTTTCAAAAATGTTTGATTTAGTTTTATGAATGATCCTATTTCAGAGGTGATGAACAGGACCGTGATGCTTTATGAAGGTTTAAAACGATGTGGGTGACGATGTTTCCTTAAGGCTATTCTGAAATACCTTTTCACCTGAATGCACCACTGAGCCGGACCAGAAGGAACTTTGCTCTGTACATAAGCGGAACCCAGAAAGTATTAAGAAAACATGGTAGTCGAAGAGGTTAATATATTAAGAAATATTGACTCTTTTTACAGGAAAAATCCGGAGACTTTACAATGATGAGAAAATGAGAGAATGGAGTTAACAAAGCTGCAGGATAAATTAGATGAACTATATCATCAAAAGGCAAAGGGAGCTTTTGTCAGGTCAAGATCAAAATGGTTGGAAGAAGTAGAACAAAATTCTCATTATTTCTTCAATCTTGAAAAGCATCACTCTATTAATAATTCTATTAATAAATTAAATATCAATGGGATTATCACTGAAAACTACACTGAAATAGCTAATTTCTGCTCAAATTTCTACAAACAGCTTTATGAGTCAAAATTTTCTCAGGCTTCAGCAGACTCTTTTATGAAGCCCATCTCAACCAAAACCCTAAGTCAAACTGATAAGGAATTTTGTGATCAACCTATTTCACAGCAAGAGGTATTGAATGCTATTAAACTTCTCAAAAACAACAAATCTCCTGGAACTGATGGATTAACAGCAGAATTTTACAAAACATTCACCTCTGAGCTGACTCCTTTTCTGTTTGAAGTTTATAAAGAGAGTCTTATTGAAGAAAGTCTCCCAACCACAATGACTCAGGGACTGACTATATTGATTCCCAAACCTAATAAAGATCGTTTATTTCTGGACAATTGGCGCCCCATTTGCTTGCTCAATAATGACTATAAAATTTTTGGGTTAGCCATCGCAAAAAGGCTTAAGTGTGTCTTAAACTCCATAATAGATGAAACGCAATCAGGCTTTATGACCAACAGACACATAACCAACAATATACGATTAGTGCTAGATATATTAGATTATTCAGATCTATTCAAAGATGATGGATTTCTGTTATTTGTAGACTTTTATAAAGCATTTGATACTGTGGAACATCAATTCATTTTAGACTCCATGTGTAAATTTGGTTTCGGACATTATTTTTTTATCAGTAAGGACCCTGTACAAAAATGGTAATAGCTCGGTAAAGTTAACTGGTGGAACCTGTTCTAGATTTGATCTTTTAAGAGGAATTAGACAGGGATGCCCAGTTTCTCCATACCTTTTTCTACTGGTTTCTCAACTTTTAGCAGACCATATTAAATCCAGTGATATTCAAGGCATTCCTCTCTTAGATAGAAGACTTATAATCACTCAACTTGCAGATGATGCAACTCTCTTTTTGAAAGATAAAAGTCAGGTCTCTATTGCTTTGGAATCATTAAAAGAGTTTTCAAGAGCTTCTGGATTATATGTAAATGTCAACAAATGTGAACTCATGGCTATAAAGGAATGCTCCACCAGCTCTATTTGTAAAATAACAGTTAAAGATGAAGTGAGGTACTTGGGTATAATAATTACTAAAGATCAACAAAGAAGAGCATCCTTAAAGTATGACACACTAAAAGAAAACTCAAAGAAGCTAAGGGGTAAAACTGAAAAATATGCAGGTAAAAGAAAAGAGTGGAGAAGAGAGTGAGTCAGTGGCTTGAACTGATTCCCCCCACCGCTTCTCCTCCCCAACAGTGCGGCGAGCGTTACGGGACAAAATCTTCCACGACGTCCGCATTACCTACCTTCTCAAGTGATGAGGTTTGTTTACATAGATAATTTTTACAGATAATTATTTCATTGGTCTGTACTGCCATCTATTGTTCATTACCGTCTCAGTTCATCTCTCTCAACTTGCATTGATTACTTTCTAAGTAATGGAAGTCTACTTGTCGCTGGGTTGTTGAAGCATGCATTGGCAAAGATGTCTGCCTCCATGGCTGCGCGAGACCGGCTCCTATGTAGTATAAATATACTTGAATTCTAAGGCTTAGCATAAATATTAAGGTTAGAGGCTGAGCTCAAGTAGATGATGATAAATAACATAGTTATGTATAATATATTATTTTTTTGAGTAAATCCTGTAATTATTACACACTGTAGCTTTAAGAATCTCTCTATTAAAGGGAGAGTATTAATAACCAAGGCAGAAGGTATTTCACGTCTGACTTTTGCAGCTTTATCTCTCCACTTAGGGAAAGAATTTCTAAATGACATTGACAAAATGTTATTTAACTTTATATGGAGAAATAAGACTCACTATTTAAAAAACCTGTTCTCATGAATCCATACAATGAAGGTGGTCTTAACTTCCTAGACTTTAGCCTACTACTCTGAACAACACTTTTAAAATTTAATTGGCTAAAAATATATATACAAACATCCTAACTCTATTTGGAATGCTTTACCTTTGCATATGATTTCTAAACTTGGTGGATTAAACTTTATAATGTGCAATTATGATATTGATAAAATTCCCATTAAGTTATTAGCTTTTCACCGCCGGTCCGTCTTGTCATGGACTCTGATCTATAAACACAACTTCTCCCTCATAGGTATCTTATATGGAATAACAGGGGCATTCTATACAAGCATAAATCTCTTTTTATTGGGTATTGGTTTCAAAATAACATTACACAAATAACATGGCTCAGTTGTTTAACAAAGCTGGTTGCCTTTTCTCATATGAGGAGTTTTTAACTGAATTTAATCTTCCGATTCCTCCAGGGGATTAAACGAAAGTCTTTGAATCCACCTCTTCGGCTATTTGTATGCTTTTCTGCTCACATCTTAAATTAAACATTTCTCAGTTGTCCTTGTTATCACCAATGAATTCTTCTGTAGGAAAAATATGTTTTGTTGTTTCAAAAAATAAATCAGTCAGGATCAGCCTTATTTAAATGAACATTAAAGTGATACCTTATGCCATCTCACACTGGGGAAGATTCCTTGATTACGCTAACTGGAAAGAAGTCTGGCTGCTCTAAATCAATAATATTTGATAACTAACAAAACTAAAGAAATACTATCACTTAAGATAATCCATAACATTTATCCTACCAAAGTCACAAACACATTTAAAAAACATTGATGTCACTTGCAAGTTTCTGCTGTAATAATCCTGGAAACACTTGTTCATCTATTCTGAACTGCCCACTCTTATCCAGTCCTTCTGGTTCGGCATTTATTACTTAATTAAGAGAAAAATAGACAAAGATTTTATTTTATTTGGAAGACTATACTATTCGCATCAAGGGAAGGTTCAACTTCAAAGAGATCAGATAAGGTATATGTAATTGAATTTTGATTATTATGGCCAAGTTCTTTATACATAAATGCAAACATAGAGGTTCAAATCGCAGTACTGCTTTTAAGCATTAACTCAAAACAATACATTGGCACCATACATTTTTAGAAAATAAGAAAAAGCAAACAAAACTCGAGAAGCTTTGTCCTTTTTAACCTTCAGAAAATGTCTGTAAAAAAAAATGGTTGTTAAGAATGCCTTATAGTGCAATATGGTTGTTTGTAATGTTCTTTTGCAGAAACAAAATAAAAATAAAATTGTATTGAAAAAAAAAAAAACATAAGCGGAACCTATGTATTTTGATATTGTGTTTACGGACCAAAACATGACGTTCCACCTTCCTTCAGTACTTCCGTTTCCAGCCGCCGCATTGTAGATGTGTTTTTAAAAAGTGAATTAGTGTTTGTTTGAAGTATTTAGCTTTACTGTTACTCATATATGGTGTTTTTCTTAAATACAGCGGAGAGAAAATGAGCAACATATACCGGAAGGTAAGGCTAAACGAGAGCTTCATCTGTTAGCTATTAGCTTTTTTCCAAAGGTCACTACAGAGCTCTGTCCTGTGGTTCACTTTACGGGCGAGGGTGTTGATTTTTAAAACTTTTTTAAGCAGTTATTATAGCTTTTTCTTTTCGTTCAATTTCTTTATACTTTTAAAATATATACTTTTCAAATCACACATCAGTAACATTTTAAGTGTGTGCTAAAAGGGTCATAGAGCAAGATTAAGCACAAAGTATTTATTTTGACTCTGGATGCTTCATTGTGACCCTCTGATCAACAAGATGCTGCTGCTCAGCCCTTTCATTTCTGACCTCTTCCTGCTTGTTCATCGATCCTATATAGCTGCAAGTGACCGTCACTCAACAGAGATCCATCTTGAAGCAGCTGTTAAGCAGGTATGTCTTTGCATTTCCATAATATCACTTTTGCATGAAGTCTGATGCCCTCTGATGGCTGGAAGCTGTGATATTTGGAGCAATAAGAACAGGACTTCTGACATCAGTAAAGCTGACAGGAAGATCGGGATGGCCGCCTTTAGATTAAAAACAGTGCTGATTAAAGGCATTTATACACTTTGAGTGTTTTTGCGAACGTAAATATAGCTCTGATACAACGTTGTTGTTGAAAGAAGAGATGTAGAAGTAGAGAGAAAAAATATGTTAAAATCCCGAAAAGGATCTGGAATTTACCGGTACACATTAAACGAAGAAGCCAGGGACCGGTATGCTGACAAATCAGCATTATTAATAATTTCCATATTAAGTTCCAAACAATGAGTGGAGCACCGATGAGTGAGCTTAAAAACAGTTCCGAAGCTACAAGTCCTTGGAGTCTCATGTGCAGTTCATGAATGGATGGGTTCAGGAGCTGCAGATCATAAAGCCAGCAAACAGTGGGAACACAGTAATCCCTACAAAGGTAAGCTGAGCTTAGATGGGCTCTGGAACCTGCTAGTTTAGTAACTGCTAACCGTTAGTGCTAACAACCACTCCAAAATGTAATGTACTTTTAACTAGCTGCTATGTGTTTCAAAGGTGTAGTTAGTAACGTTAACTGCCAACCCTCCGGGTTTCTCACGTATTTGAGCCTTTTCCCGCTGCCGTTTTTATCATTTTCCCATAAAAAAGATCCCAACCTTGAAGGAAATAAACAAGGTTGGCTATAAAATAAAACCGTGCATCTTTAACTTACCAGAATGAAAATGCAGGGAACACACTCTTATTGACATTGGAATACTGTGGAAAGTTATGTTCGGTCGTCTTACAGCCGCGATCCAAGCTAGCCGACGACTCTTTATCTCTGACACTTGGTCTCCGTGGTTGCGCCTCCAGGCAGGAAAGCGGTGGGAAGTTAACCCATTTTCTATGTTTTTCCCATGGCGATCATGTGTTGCGCTGTTACTGCCCACAATACAGCAACGGTTTACCATGGTTGAAATCAAGTTAAGGTGAAATTAATCAAATTAAAACACGGCTGAGAGGGAGTACAGTATGCGGTAGTCGTAGGCAGTACCGTATTTTCACGACCATAAGGCGCACCGTACTAAAAGGCGCACTCTCAGTTATGTGTCCATTTTCTGTATTTAACACACATAAAGCCTTGCGGACTATAGAGCGTTTTTATATACCGGTACATCTCTACTACCTAAATACCTCTCTCGTGTTAAAAATACAGCCGAAACCGGCAAATTATGACTGTGCTTTATTCATGTATTTATTACAAAATTAATCAAACCTGGGTGCTGGCCGTGAGACAGACACATCGCAGATGACAGAGCTGTGATCACTCCTAAATTAACTTAAAAATGCTGAAACCTGCCGGCAGAATATGTTCGCTTTTATTGCCGGTATCCTGGTGCCTGCAGTTTAAATTATTTAGATGAAAAACACCTGCCAGCCACCGCGTGAACCCGGAGGCTGCCCAGCCTAGAGGCTGCTGATGAAGGGATTTCTACTGTCGGTGCACCGCTGGTATGTGGGGGTCTGAGCGCCTCCGACAGAAATAGATAATCTGGATGAACTGACTGCAATTATTAAGTTTTCAGGTGGCCTTTCTCACTTAAAAACATATTAAAACTACTTTATTCCCACTGATCACAGCAAATATAGCTGCAAGATTTAGATTATTTAGATGAAAAACACCTGCCAGCCGCCGCGGTGAACGCGAGGAGGAGACCCGGCCCAGAGGCTGCTGTTGAATTAAGTTTTCAGGTAGAAAAATAGAGCGGGAGCAAAACTGAGTATGATTGTGCTTTATTCATGTATTTATTACAAAGTATTAATCAAACCCATCAAAGTCATCATCCTCTGTTTCTGAATTAAACAGCTGCGCTAAATCAGACATGCCAATTTCCCCTTCTTCGCTGTCAGAGTCACTTTCCGTGCAGCGCAGCTCCTCAGAAATAATGCCGGCTTTTGCGAAAGCTTGAACAACAGAGCCAGCAGACACGTTAGTCCAAGCATCTACAATCCATCCGCAAACGGTGGCGTAACTTGCCCGGCGCTGCCTTCCACTTATCCTGAAACTGTGGTCTCCGTCTGTCATCCATCGCTCCCACGCCGCTCGCAGCCTTACTTTGAACGGCCGCTTCACACCGATGTCGAGCGGTTGAAGTTCCTTTGTCAGACCCCCCGGGATAACGGCGAGCACAGCGTTCATTTGATTCACCTTTTTTTTCACATCGGCTGTGAGATGGGCACGCAGTGATGGTGATGCGTGGAAAAAAAAACACCTGTTCTCCTCACATACACCTGCCTCGGCCACGCTTTCATCATCTCCTCATCCATCCAGCCTTTTTCATTTGCGTTAATATAATATGTCATCAGAGCGCTGTGCCTGTCTCGCTGTCAGCTCCCAGATCAGCTTCTCTGATTGGTTGATGCGGAGCGTCCAGCAGCAAAACTTCAAGTTTTCCATAGCAGCAGCAGCGCGTTGGCTGTGCGTCAGATGCTTAAACGCTTCCCGACGCGCTGCGCCTGCTGCTCAAAACGCACTGCGGGACCTTTTGCTGCACCTATACGCGCATCAACCATTGACTTTGCATGTAAACTCGCTGCTTCTGCTGCACCTGCTGGGTCCGGTTCACACCGATGTCGTACGGTTGAACAGCGAGCACAGCTTTAATTTGTTTCCCCATGTTTTTCACATCAGCTGTGAGATGGGCACACATGGAGTTACATATTAACAGCGATGGTGATGAGTGGAAAAAAAAAACACCTGGTCTCCTTACATTCAGCCACTCTTTCATCATCTCCTCAATGAGGTGGTCTCAAAAGTCGCAGTTACAACACACATAGGGCGCACCGCACCAAAGGGCGCACCGCACATTTTGAGGGGAAAAAAAAGACGTTTAAGTGCGCCTTATAGTCGTGAAAATATGGTAGTCTGAGCAGCGGTAAAGGAGGCAATCAACATGGCGCCACTCAAAGTAATTACTTCATGACGCCCAAGCCCTATTAAAAAAATAAAGCTAAACACTGGTGTGTGCTTTAATCTCAGCATGCATCCAACTGTATCTATTCTAGAAATTTAACAGCCAAGCTTCAGCATCTATTTAAAAATTACTTTCTATGGATGAGGTGCAAAAAATCCAGTCATTGTTCAACGTAAACCAATCAGTAGTCCTGTTCAAAGTTTGCTGCTACACAGATGTGTGGAGGAAAACAGGGGCCTGGTCAGAGAACTATGTATTTATTGTCTCCATACAAAAAAGTATGAATGGTACTGACTTAATGACAGAGTAACCACAAGTTTTAATCAACTAAGAATGAGAAAGTACTTGGTAAAATGGCTTCCTAACTACGGAGTGATTGTCTCATAACATCTGTTTTAATGTTTAAACTTTTGGAATCAGATCAACGATGCATGCAAATTTTGATATTACAAAGCATAAAATGAAATGATTACAAAACAACAGGTTTGTGCAGATAAGACATTTTTCGATTTGTTAACACAAACATATAAACCACTCCTTATAGCAAGTAATGTTTATATTAGGAAAGGATTAAGAACCTCAATCAAAACTATCAGCATTTAGGGTTAGGCTTCACCAAATGAATGTCCAGGATTTTAAGAGCTTGTTTCTGCTTTAGTCGTCTTTGAGGTTCTTGATGTTGCTGAATGATCTCTGTCATGTGATCTTTGCAGAGCCACGCCTTCCATCCAGCACCCTCTATTGTGTGAGTGGCATTGCTTCACCGTTCTGTTTATGCCTGTGTGTTCCTGAACTGTTTGATTAAAGAAAGCTCATCCTTTTAGGGGCTGCTTGTCTAAATGAGAGACAGTACAAAGGCATGCCGACACACGGGATTGGACGGTGGAGGCATCTGTTACCCAAACAGGCTGTAAGTCCAAAAAAACTTCTCCTGCTCAAGGTTCAGTTTATGATGTTGGAAACTGGGTTGTCACGAAATATCAAACTTGATACCATTACCCAGAAAAATCATGTGACACTCAAAACCATTTTGGTTACCACGGGGATAAAGAATGACAATTATTTTAATTCACATGAAAACTTTTTTTTTTTTTCGGTCTCATCATAGAGCCTCAACAGGATCAAATATGCTGGTTTTATGTA
>JAGKQL010003648.1:0-19637 GCA_018398635.1 Cyprinodon brontotheroides | reverse complement strand
GTGTGTGTGTGTGTGTGTGTGTGTGTGTGTGTGTGTGTGTGTGTGTGGGATTGTGCGTGTTAGAGTTGCCTCCTTTCAGAGATGAAAATAAGGGATGCCCACACCCTGTGCTTTGTTAGAAAAGCTGGACGCTCAACTGAGTCCTAAATGTTTATTATAATTACATTATTATTAATGATATTATTCTTCTTATTAATATTATTAAAGGTCCATGCCATTTTTCAGGACCTGGGAGTCTCCAGCCTGGGATGTTTATTGCACATGATTCAACACATGGTGCCCGATGGACTGCTGCCCCAGCGAAGTGTGAACGATGCACTGGCCAGTGGGAGAAAAATAATTGGACACTTTAAAGATTCCCCATTGGCCACATCAAAACTTGAAACTGTCCAGACGGGACTGGGAATGCGAGTCAAACATCTGATCCAAGATGTTCCCACCCGCTGGAACAGCACCTTTTATATGACAGCTAGCCTGGTGTAGCCAAGAGTGCCATCTCACTCTATTCTGCAGACCACCAGCTCCTAGGAACACTGAAAGTTAATGACTGGACCTTGCTGGAGAAAATCAACACCCTTCTGGCTCCATTTGAAGAGATCACAAAACAGATCAGCTTCACCACCTCCACCACCTCAGAGGTCATTCCCTCAGTTGTCATCCTGAAGCATCTGTTGGCCAAACAGACCGCAGTGGTCAGCGGGATAAAAACAATGAAGTCGCCACTTCTAGCAGCTTTGGGTCAAACATTCCATACCGTTAAGGCAGAGCCCTTGTACTCTGTTCCAATCATATTAGACCCACGTTAGAAAGACAGGATCTTTAATTTTACATTGATACTATTATAATTTTACGTTCATACTGTTGCACTAGTATTATACATGTTATAATTTTTATAAAGTTGCACTATTTTAGCATTTGGGGAGCAAAACTCACAGCTTGTAAGAGTTTATTAAATTACTAATGTAATTTTAACTTTCTTCTGATTGCACTAGTATTATACATGTAATATAAGTCCATGAAAGTTGAAGTATTTTGGCATTTGAGAGAGCCAGAACTCAGGTTTTAAAAAGATTATTCAATTATTAAAGTAATTTTACTGTCTTATTGTTGTACTACTTTTATACATATTATAATTTCACGAATGTTAGATATTTTGGCCTTTGAGAGCCAAAAGTTTATTCAACTATTGTCACCCATTCCAGGTAGGCAATACAAAAGTTCTACTAGATTCACATTTTTTTTTTCCTTTTTCCTGCTTTACAAAAGTAGGCAGCAGCTTGATAAAGCAATGATGGCAATTGTTTTACATCCAAGTAGTATGCAGTTATTTATATATTCACACACGTCACTTTCAAACAAATGGTATTGGCATGGTATCCATATTGGCCAATATTGCACAGCCAGATATCGGGTTCTCATGGATGAGAAATGGTTTATGATGGAGTTTGATTATCCAGTGCTATATACACCGCCTGGCCGTCACCACCTGATTCAACTACAAATAGGACGAGCCTCCTATTGATAATTACTGCATGGGCTTATTATTTTCAGCTGGCAACATCGCTATTTAACCCCAACTAGTGCAATGACTTACTCATTTCCTAAACAACCACATCGAAAAGACACACCCAGGTCAGCGGAAAAGATGTTAGTCTGTTTGAGAAGGGTCAAATCATTGGCATGCATCAAGCAGAGAAACATCTAAAGAGATTGCAGAAACTACTAAAATTGCGTTAAGAACTGTCCAACCATTATTAAAAACTGGAAGGATAATGGGGACCCATCACTTCAAGGAAGAAATGTGCAGAAAAATCTCTGAATGATCGCGGATCACGATCACTTATACGCAGTGGTGAGATCAAATCTAAGAAAAATAACAGCAGAACTCAGGGCTATGTTTATTACGGAAAGTAAGAGCATTTCCACACGCACAATGCGAAGGGAACTAAAAGCCAGATTTGGACTGAGAGCAGCTGTGTAGCCGTAAGAAAACCACTAATCAGTGAATCTAACAGGAAAAAAAGGCTTCCATTTGCTAGGGAGCATAAATATTGGACTGTGGAGCAATGGAAAGAAAGTCGTAATGGTTTTGATGAGTCAGATTTTACCCTGTTCCAGAGTGATGGGCGACCAGGGTAAGAAGAGAGGCAGGTGAAGTGATGCACCAACTCCAGTGCCTACTGCCTACTGTACAAGCCTGTGGAGGCGGTGTTATGATCTGGGGGTTGCTGCACTGGATCAGGTCTAGGTTTGAGCAACAGTATGTGCTCAAAGAATAAGGCTGTCTACTGACTACCTGGAAAATACGGAATGACCAGGTTATTCCATCAATGGACTTTTCTTCCCTGATGGGGCACAGGCATATTCCAAGTTGACAATGCCAGGATTCATCGGGCTCAAATTGTGAAAGACTGGTTAAGGGAGCATGACACATCATTTTCACACATGGATTGGCCACCACAGAGTCCAGGACCTAAACCCCATTGAGAATCTTTGGGATGTGCTAGAGAGGGCTTTGCGCAGCGGTCAGATTCTACCATCATCAATGCAAGATCTTGGTGAAAAAATAATGCAACACTGGATGGAAATAAATCTTTTGACATTGCAGAAGCTTATCGAAACAATGCCACAACGAATGTGTGCTGTAATCAAAGCTAAAGGCAGTCCATCAAAGTATTAGAGTGATGACCTTTTTTTTTGGTGCCGACTTTTTTCTCCACCATTCAGTGTATATAAAGGACGGAAAATGTTACATTCTATTCTTGATAAGAAGCAAGTGTAGATAATCTAAAATAGATTAATTATATTTTATTTTTATTCTTTTCAGAACTATTACTGTAGAGTTTTAAATCAGCAAATCTTTTAAGACATTAATATGTTGTCTTAGGTCCTTCAGTGTTTGTAGCAAGATGCTGCATATCTTCTTTAAGTGTTGTGGAGTGTATTATTTTCAAGTTCCAGCAAAACAATACCTTGGCCAGAGATGTCTGGTCAGGGCTGAAGAAGATCACAGACTTCAAGCGCATGATATTCAAACAGACTTAATTCTGGGCAGAACAAATGAACTGGACATATTGTTCAATGGGTTCAGTTCAAGAACAATCTCAGTATCTTCTCCTACCCATACTCAAATAGACATCCCCTTCTCCTTTGACCCAAAGCTTCTCTCTCAAGCATAAAATGTTTCATTTTTCCCCTTCTGTAATAGATCTTATTAATTTTTGTTCTAAGCCAAATCAGAATATGATGTTGCTCCCTACTCCTTCCACTGCCCATTTCATTTCTAGGCCAACTCAAGTGAAGAGGCAACTGGAGAGACATAATTCACACACACAGACACTATCAGTCCAAGAGTCCTAAAGGGCCTGTGTAGGACAGCTCTGTGGGATTCTAAAGCTCTTCTTCAACCTTAGCCTGACCCAGGAGATGATTCCACTGATATAGGAGTGGCAGTGGTGATCAGAGGGTCCAATGGTGTGTGTCTATGGTGTGACTAATTGTAGCCTACCACCAACAGTGTGATGAATGGTGCTGGAATGGGTGAATGACTGATTGTATTATATATTTGTAGTACTCTGAAGTCCTCTGAAATGAAAAGGTTCTATATTTGTACAGACCATGTGGATGACATCCTGTCTTGCTCCAGGACATAAAAAAATTAAACAACAATTAACAGCATGTGGTTCTCAGTGATCACAGATCTCTTGATCTTACATTACCTTTCCCTGTTTGTTCACCTGGGCTAGCAGACAAAGAGCTATCAGGACCCCCTGCTGTGAAGTTTGAGTTGAAGATGTCATGAAAGACCTGTCATTTAGACAAGGAAGGTAGCACCATTAGGGTAGCTTTCTTTGATTTATCCATTGCATTTAAAATAATTAAATTTATTGTCAGAAACCAAAATACAGAGGGTACCCTTTAGCTGGATTTTGGTTGTAGATTTAGGTGGAGCATTGTAAAGGCGAAAGGGCATGAAAGAGCTGCTTTGGAGAAAGAAGTGTGGAAATCCAGTTGAGAAGATTAAAAATTAGGAGGTAGCAAAACTGCAAGCTTTCTCTGGGAATAACCACAGTGGTCGATTATCAAGCGAAGAATGAGTGGCAACCTTTTAAACTTCTAGTAGATCTCTGATGATTAACAGGTGTGTGTAGTGACCCAGCTCCACAGTAATCTTCAATGCAATGTGTAAGGAAAACTCATGAAGAGCACACACACACAACCGAGGACCAGACAACCAGGTTCTGCCAAGACCATCCACAGATATTTGCAAGTGTTCCAGATTTTTGGAAATGCACTGACTGTGATGACAGTGACAATAAAACTCTTTATTATAGAGACAAACAGACAGCAGGGGGAAAAATGAGCCATGTCATAAGAAAAAAAAAAAAACACGAAAGACACAATCTTTTGTTTCCCTCATGCAAAGTATCTAAGAGATGACATCATGAGTTTTATAAATTCTAAATCTTTTTTTTCTAGTTTTTGATTGTGTTTTTTACCTTTATAGTTGGTAGTGGGGGCATCTAAAATATGCCTATGAGATTTGAGTCCACCAACTTCCAGATTTTTGGGCTGATGACCAAGTGGTTAGAGAAAAGAGTGCTTGCGTCATAAGTTTACAAGTTTCCTGGTTCCAATACAATCTCACAGACAGACCCCCGGATCTGACCCATTAACCCAAGAATGCTCACTGTTGCTGCACAGTAGCAGCTAGCTGTTTCAGGACAAATCTGAATGGAATGTACAAAGTTACAAGTAGCAGTGAAGACAAAGAGTTTTTAGAAGGATCAATGACCCCAGTCAGAATATCCAATGTGATTATATCTTCAAAAAACTGGGCCATGTATTTATTTGTAGCATTAAAGCAAAGGCCTGGTTAATGTAGAGGAAGTTTTATGTGACCAAGATCCAATACTAACAACTTTTAAGTCAAAGCTAAATGCATTACAACAGAAGTCTTAATTCACAGCAGACAAAAGCAATCTGTTTTTTTGCATTCCTAGATCAGCCTCTTAACTTGTAAAATCTCTACAAAGGGGCTGAACTTAACCTTTTTGGCCTTAGCATTAAAACGGATCTAAACTGAAAGGTTCATGACCTCAAAGTTCTTGACCTTAACAACTTTACCGTAGATGTTGAAAAAAAAAATCCTTGCCTGACCTCCAGCAAAAAAACATTTAGTTTAATGATAATCTGTCTGGTGAACTTTTGTGAAAGGTTAAAGGGATCGTTTGGGTGCTTTACAGTGGCTGCATAAGCTAGGCCATTTAATAATTAACAGGCTCCTACGCCAATGTAGAGGCTAAATATACTGATCTTGACTCAGAACCAGTACATACAGTTATAATCAATAATTTGCAATATATTTCCTTAAGTATAGATGTGAAGATGAATCACATCAGATGCAAACATGAAATCTATTTCATTAAATCAACCTAAACGTGCTTTGCTATCCATTTCAAAATGTGAGCCTGTTAGTGGAGATTCCTTTCAGTGTATGCACAGCGAGAGGTGAGTAACTGATGGATGACAGACTAAGAAAAATTACATGTGTTAAGGACCCACCCACTTTCTAGTTTTCCTGCTTTTAAAAAAAAATAATCACAGCAGTTTTTCCTACGCTTTCCACTCTTTGGCTTGGTTCTAAATGAGCTCCCTCTGTGTCTTCTCCTCTCTTCCTCAGTTATTTTCACCAAAACATAGGGTATAAAACTGGCACCCACCCACATGCCAAAAGTGGGTAACTTTTGTAGTTGGTGGGTGAACCAGTCTATCTACTGGCTACGTTGTCAGGTAGCCAATAAGACCACACAACACTGAGCAAGCGTAGTGTTGTAGACCTATCACAAAGCCCATTTATTTGTTAAGCCTGCACGGCTCTTTAACTGCATCTTAAAACATAATTGGACACCGTAGAGTGTTACCGATAATAAATAAAGGGGAGTAGGAAGATTCGAAAAAGTATTTAAAAAAAATGTAATACAAAGTGGCCAGCAGGAAGGGATAGCAAAGTTCGCGACTGGCTGTTGTACAACAGAGGAGATGCACTGTCGGGGCTGCCATAAATATGGCTTGGAAAAAGAAAGCTCAAGCTTAAAGTTGGCAAGCATACCCCAGAGTAGACAGCTGCAGTCAAGGTACTGACCTCAATGAAAACATCCCAGTTGAAGAGCATAAGGCTCCTGTTTTCTAAACATCCTTGCAATCAAAAAGAAGATAAGACCCCTCTCAGACTACAAGTGGATGTGGGAGTAAGTACCAACCTTCTTTAAGGTTAGTAGATAACTAAAGTAAAGTACTGTGAAACAGTGTATTGATTGCTCTGTTATTGTTAGTTGTGTACGTGTACATGGCAGTGTAGACATATTATGGGTGTGTGATCAAGATGTGTCAATAGTCAGAAAAATGCAAACCATGCCTCATTCTTCATATATACTCCATAGCAGAAGTTGAAAGAAAGAAGAAGGAAGTGATATATCGGCCTCCAAGTTCATCTCCATAATGGTTGATGAATCCACAGACAGCGTGTAATGGAAAATTAATTACTCTACTTTTGATTAAGCAGAGCAGAAAAAGTCAAGGTGTGGTTTGTGGGGATCCAGACATTAGGTAACATATGCAATATGCTCCATGATGTCTGCAGTCAGTGGCAATGAACATAAATGTGAGGAGAAACTAACTGTTTGTGCAATAGATGGAACCACTGTGTTGACAGGAGCCAAGACAGGAATGGTCAGTTGGCTTTGCATTTAGGAGCCCACTGTATGGCACACCACTAAATTAAACTTTGCTTATTTCACACTGGAGATATTCACCTCTACATTTAATCCATCCCTTGGGGAGCTGCCTGGGGAACAGTTTGGGGTGGTGTTCCTTTTGCCTTTCCTGCCACCTCCATTAGCTCCCTGCCAGACAGCCTTTCCGAGTCAGAGCCCATTAGTGGGCCAGAATCCGAGCCAGAGCCAGGCTTTGCTGCCTCCTCCAAGGTTCCTTTGCTGAAGTCGACTTCCTCATGCTTCCAGCGATGCAATGGGCAGCCCCCAAGGTTCCAGCACCACAATGGGTGGCCCACAAGGTTCCAGTGCCGCAATGGGCGGCCCCCAAGGTTCCAGTGCTGCAGTCGGCCACCCCAAAGGTTCCAGGACCACAGTTTGCGGCCCCCAAGATTCCAGCAGGCCCTCCTGAGGCCCGCCTTCGCCATTGTGCTCCAGAGGCCCACCCCTGTCGCCGTCCTACAGAAGCCCTCCTCCATCACCATCCTCCAGAGGCCCTCCTCCGTTGCCATCCTCCAGAGAAACCAGAGAAAATTACTCAGAAACACCAACAGTGAATTGCAGCCAATGTTTGAACTATAGCTTTTTGCAACCATCTGCAGCTCTATCATCCTGTCATAAATGGGACAGATGGACCCAGTATTCAAGGCGAGTCAGACAATGGAAAGTTTCAAATGTTTAATGAGAGAAATTACAAAAGGTGGGCTGCTGGGAATAAGCGGACCTCAGCGGCTGCAGGTGGTGGGCAGGGCACCACCCAATGACTGACACTCTGGAGGGAGAAACACAAGTAAGTGATGGGAAGTGACCATGATTATCTGACAGGAGATGATTATCCGAGTGAGTCACTTACCTTGATTAACAGTTCAGTCCATCCTCTCAGAGGAATGCAAGATCCAGCCGATTGACTGGAAAACGAGATGTGGCTCAGAGCCATCCAAATTGTCCATGATACAGCAACCCCATTGAGCAGGCAGAAGGCTGATGCAGGTCAGAGAAATGGTTCAGAACTGGACAGATCCAAGATCCAGGAATCCGTAGCCCAACCAGGGGTTTTGAATAGGAACAGATAGACCCAGGGTTCCAGGAATCCTCAGAACGTGAAGGCAGGTTCAGAGTTCTATGAGTCCAGCAGCAAGCTCAGACAGACACACGCAGATGACGACAGGCAGGCTCCAGGTAGTGAGGAACATAGACAAGACATGGTACATGATAAATGCTAAACTTTAAACTAGTCTCTACCTTGCAGCCAGTGTCGGGACATGATCAGGAGACAGGAGACAAAGAATAAACAATCTAAATCCACAGGCCTACGGGGACAGGTACATGAACCAGGGACTTGACTAAAACTCGTATAACAGGCATGAATAACTGACACGACAATATAACACGAGCAAACAAAGAAATACTAACTAATAATGATCTGACCCCAACAGCTAGACTGAACCGTATATATAGCAGAGGAAGCAGGTGAATAAGATAAATGATAATTAGAGAGCGGGGAGGGAACGGCAGGTGAATGAAGAGAGTAATCAGATAACCAACCGGCACTGATCCATTGTTTATATAGAAGTCGCTGGGAGTGTTGCAACTCTCTTTTTCTATGGTGCTGGCTATTCCTAAAAATAATACTACAGGCATTAAACTGTATACCCAAAACATAAGAAATCAAGATAGTAAGATGAAAAGAAAAACAGGAATCACCAAAACAGAACAATAAGAAAACTGTTCAATATGTCTGACTGACTGTGGGGAAAAACTATTCTACAGTAGGTGAAAACTTTGTAAATAGTCATTAAATAAAGCTTTTTACATTTATAAGACATTTAAAATGGGCTTAAGCAAAATTGTTGAACAATTCAAGAACACATGTAACCAGTAGCATGTCAGTAAAACATTTGCTGTGGTATTTGAACTAACCTAGCAGTAGCCAGATGATATGTGTAGAACTGAATTGAGTTTTACGCTATCAATCTGGGATGGCTGCCATTCAGTCTGTCCGTGAAAAGGAGGAATGTTAAGTATAATGCTTCCAGCTGATTGGGTGACATGCCAGCTAGTACCCACTTTCAATAATATGCTTTCAGCCAATCATAGCAGCGAATCATCTGCAGCTCCTGCGCGTTTTCACAACTAAGGCAGTAAACTGAAGAATCAAACTTTTTCCAAACCCTTTTGGGAAGAAGAAAAGCAAAGACATATTTCCCATATGCAAATGCACAAAGCATTTCTCTTGCTCCTTTTTTTAGACAAGAAATTGTCACTATTTTAGCTAAAACCGGGCCAATTCGGTATCAACAGGTGAGTCCTCCCCGCGTGAACATGTTTGTTATGCCCAGGCAAGGCCTTTCTGACTTTTTGTCATTCTGCCTACATGCCCCAAAAACACTGCTGGCAAGCCATTGGTTTGACTTGCTGATTACAAGAAGGACATAGTTGTGGGGAGTCTTTCAAGATGGATTTGTTGTGAGACTGAAAACTCAGATCTCGGCAATCCAGTTTGCAGTCTAAGGTTAATGTGGGGCACTAAAGATTGTAAAATCTTGGTTTCTTTCTCAGGTGGAAGAAAGGATCTGCAGAAACTCTCTGTGCATCCAGGTGCAACAGTCTGTCACTGAATGAGTTCTTTAGCTGTGAAACAGCTTCATACGGAACATTACCCAACAATGCTGCTATTTGCCTGACAGTCCTTCTTTTCTCTCTCTCCACCTGTACTGTGTCTAGTACAGAGCTGGCCATTTCTAACGAGCTTATCCAACCAATTCCTCCCGCTGCAGATAAGCTGTTACTGCAACATACTACTCTATAGAAGGTGGCTGATGCTACCATAGAGTCACAAAAAGGTCTTAAGAAGTGCCTCCTAAAACTTAAAGATCATAGCTCCTTCTCAGCAGAAAGAGTCTGCATTTATTTTAAATAGATCTTACTCTGTTTGCAGTTTTATACTATTTTTAAAGGTCTAACCAGAGATTCACACCACAAAACAGTTTTGGCTGGGGATTCACCAAATCCCCTCGGCCCAAGCAAGTTTTGACTGTAACATTGTTTCATATCTTCCTCATTAAATCATAAAACCTTTAAAATGAATTGATAAATGTAATTAAGAAAGCAAGACAGAATATAAAACCAAATCCATGGGCTTTGATACAGTTTATGTGTTGCATGCAAAAGTTTTGTAGTGAATGGATTAGTATTTATTAATCTGTAACAAATTAATAATAACTGCTGTCCATGATTGCTGTATGCCCCACATTTCTAAAACACAGCACTGTTTAGATTTCTATGGGCTATTTCTAGACAAAATAAATGCATTATAACTGCGCCAGAAACTGGTTTCATTAGTTATGAGATTATTACTTGTTTTTAAAGTTACTATACTTTTCTTGTTGACCTAGAACTTCCAGAACTCAGCTACTCTACCACTTAGTGCTGTAAATCAGTGAATAACTTGAAAAACACTTTACAATTCAAGATACAATTGATATTGAAATTTCAATATTAAATTTGTAATATTATTTCTTAATAATCCTAACATTTTTCTCAGCTTAGATTTATAGTAGGCAAAGGTATAATACAGTATGTATCAACGTCTGCACAAAATGAGTAGGAGTAACAAAATATATGGCTCCCTAGTGCCACTCTCCTTTTCCCTCAGTTACCTTCCAGTTCTTTCTCTTACTACACTTAGACTTAGATTTCATTTGTCATTTTGTACACACAAGTGTAAACAAAAATAAATTTTGTTAAGTACAGTATTAGTGGAGATTAATTTACTGCTCCCAGTTAAGTAGTTATCTCCACTCATTGTTCTGTATTCCCCTCCCCAGAATTGAGTGATTGATTGATTAACTTTACTGATCTCACAGTGGAGAAATGTACTTGTTACATCAGCTCAATTAGTCAAAGCACAAGACGGTTCAAAAGAAAGAACAAGATGTGTGTGATATATATAGTATTTCTAGTACAAACATATGACAGCTATTTTTTTTATATCAGGATTATTGTACATGGGTATTTATTTAGATGGATATTTATATTTACAAATATATTCATTATATTGGGTGTCATATACAAAGAAACAGGTTATTGCGCAGGGTATCAAATAGTAATTGCACATTATACATTGCACAAGTTATTGCTGTTGTACAGTAGTGTCTCATTGTAGACACTACTGTCCAGGCTTATATCAATCAAGGATTGATATAAGCTTGGACAGCACCCTCCTCTCAGCCACTTCCTTCAGAGCAGCCTGGGACAGAAATGGCCTTTCTCACCAGTTTGTTCAGTCTCTCTAGAGCTGCAGTGTCTGGACCCTGGGCGCAGACCTGCACTGTGAGGTCTCTTGTGCAGTTAAAATCGGACGTTTATTCATAGAACTTCAAAGTAAAAGCGAAGTTGATTCAAAACCTTTCTAAAGTAAAAGCTAGCATTATAGGTTCATCTGTTGTGCCGATCTAAGTTTTAGCAATTACCTCCACCACACTTTGCTGCATTTTTGCAGAGGAACATCAACTCACCAATCCTAATAGAACTGGCTTTGTGTTACATCTTTTTAACACAGGGTTTAAAACTTCATCATCTAAAGTTTTTGTTAACTTATCAAAAAGACATGGGTAGCTTTCTCAAAGTAATTTTAAATATTTGAACTCTTCCCCTAATGGATATTAGCTGTGGCGAAGAAACGGAAACGGCATTTTGTTTTGTGCCAGATTCAACAGAACACAAGCATAAATCAAGGTTTCATTTCTTTACAAAAGTTAAATGATGAGGGGATCCTTAAACTGTGATTTGTTGAGATAAAAAAAAATATATAATACACAATTTGAATCGGCTAGAAATACGATAATGAGCTCATGGCATGTTTTTACTTACCTTTAGGCTGTATTTAGACTAGAACCACACTGATGAGAGTTGTGTAACACCATTGTCCTGAAACAATCACAGCAGAAGTATTATATTTCTGTTTGTGCAGGAAAAAAAGCAAACAAAAAATGCAAAAGTAAGGAGGTTTGACTGTTCTGAAGTTAGAAGGGTTTGAATGCCATCTAGATTTTTTCGCTTTCCATGATTAAGCTAAAGCCTTAGGAATGCAACTTGTTGCTGTTTGTCCATTAATTTAACATCCCTAAATTTAGCACCAAGTAATTTTTTAGAGGTGCTTCCCAGGACATTTAAAAATAATAGCACTGTAGTAAACATTGACTCGGGTCTGATGTTCCCACTGTATGCTGATCAGAACCAAGCATTTTGAAGGTGATTTTAACCTGGATTGTTTGACTCAGGTTGACACAAGTCATTGAGCTGTTCCCACTGCCACCGAAAGCCAATTGTTCCCTGGTTTTAACTGTTTTTTGTTTTTTTTGGCCAGAGGGAAAGGGGTATAACTTACTTCTTAAGTTTTTACATGTGCACAGTTTGAATAAAGGATACTCATATCATAGAATCTGGTTCCAAAGAGGTATTTTAATAGTGGTTCTCACGCAAACTCTGAGAATAAATGATCAGGTCTTTTTATTTTTCTTGCCTGACATTTCACCAGAAATAAGCCTGGTGAGTGGGAGCAATTTGCATGGTGGGTGAAAGGCTCAAACAAAACATTAAATTTGATGGTTGTCATTTTTACCTCAACATGGCAGACCCTTGATGTTTACAGACCAAGTCGCACTGCCATATTTACTTAAGAAAATTGCTCAAAGCCGCTGTGGTCCCTGGTTTCAGAAGGTCTAGGTGCGATGGCTGAATCATGTCTGCTTTTTGTGGTGCTTAAAGGAATAGTACACCCAAAACATGCGCACTTTCATCTGGTTTGGTCTGCCGCGGTTTCCATAGACTCGTGAACGCGCTTTTAGGAAATCCTATACACTACTTTTTATGCTCTAAAAACATTCTAAATGACTTAGTTTCGAGTAAATTTATGTACGCTACCCACTCAGGACACTTGGAATACATTGGACGAGCAGTATGGAGGAATATTGACACGTTTTTTGTGGACTTTTATGGACCTTTCTGCCTCGGGCACCATAGACCTCCATTATTTGAATGTCAGCAGACAGCAAGAAGCCTCCCAGATCTCCAGATGCATTTGAGATATCAAAAAAGTACTCCAGAGTGTTGTTCAGCATGGGGGTGAGTAGAAAATGAAGGCTAATCATGTTTTGGGTGTACTATATAAGTGAGACAGCGTTCTGGAGCTCAGACAGCAGTAGTGACTAGAAACTAGCCAGTTTCTGTGTTGGAGCAAATGCTTTGACAGTCCTTGTAGGGCTAAAATAAAACAGCTTTTTTAAAAGTGACCTATAAAAGTCTTAAGAGGTTTCAGTACATTGCCCTTTGTCAACATAATTTTTTCTATCTTCGATTTTGCTTGTCTCTGCTTTGCTCCTTTACCCTAAACTACGGTCACGTCCAGTGCCTAATTAGTGTTTGTGACTGGAAAATACCCCTAAGTTAATATTTAACTCCTGAATTTGAAAACATTTTGAATAAGAGAAAAATGTTTTTCTTTCCCTAATCCAAATACCTGAAACTTTTTTGGGGATGTGTGTAAATATGTTACAGCAACTGAATGATTGATGGATCTGAGCAGGAATTTTTCCATGGCTCCAAACTTATAAAAGGGGATTTTGTGTGAACTTACCATAACACATTTGTGATGCATGAGTTACCTATATTTGCCTTTGGGTTGAAGGTGGTCATATTGGCAGTGCTGTTGCTGTAATTTTCAGAGACTATGAACTGAATTTTCAGTATTCCTCAAAAAGAGATTCGTCTTTTTAATAATTTAAATCAAATGCATTTATTGAGTGCATATGTAAAACTACAAGGAAATGATTTTAATTAGAGTTTTACCTCCAGCAGTTCTTCGAGGAAGCATATTAAAACAAATGGTCAAAGCAGCTTTTTCTTGTCTTCCCACATTCTTTGCAAGTCAGAGGATCAGATTCTCTTTGTTTTCTTCCTTGTGACAACTACTCGGCTCTACAGTTAAACAATTACAAAGGTATGTTTTCTGACATAATGGTAAATACTTCTGTTTATTTGTTATTCAACACTGGAAGACTTTTACTTCCCTAAGCAGGCTAGTTCAGGTCAGAGTTGTGGGCTTGTCATTCTCCAAGAAATGTTAGCTATCCACACAACTTGCTGCCATTCTGAGCATTGCCTGGTTTATTTATAAGTTAATCCTGCTGCTCCTCTGCTATTGGCCACAGAAGTGGTTACTGTTAACTTCCTGTTGACAGGAGAAAGTAGGTTACAGTCTGGACAATTAGGCATTTCATTGCACCTCATCCCGTCTGTCTGTTTTAAAATCTCAGCCATAGTTTGACACGGATAAGGCAATAAATATTTTCCAAATTAGATTCTTCCCTTATTCAGTGTTGTGCAAAAAGATTAGCAACCTTTGGACTTTGTAACATTTTATGATTTTACATCCAAAAAAACATTTTTATACTGATCTGCAATCCCAGGTAACATGAGAATAGGTAGAAAGATATGAAAGGAAAAGCTTAATTGGAAAATAAAGGTCAGCTGTAACTAATAGATGAAAGTGTCCTGCAGTTGGAGAAGTATTCCTTCGCCTGCTGCTTCTCCAACACAAGTGATTTTACTTATCTCTATATAACATTTCATTACTTTGTATTTAAATAAAAAAAACTCCACTAAGATAATGTAATGGGTATTTCTCCCATTTCATGACTTTATGAGTGTTTACGCCAGTAGTTTATTCTGCTTGCCTACAAATGTTTACAGTTAACGAGCGTCTTGTATGTTTATTATTTATTATTTCTTTATTTTAAACTTTGTTTTCTTTTTTATTTTTATTCAAAATCATTGCATTGTTTTTACCATAACAAGACCATGTTACCGCAGTTAAGATATTGTAAAATGTAATTAGTTAACAAGGACGTTGTTCTCCCAGCAGAGGTGCAGAAAGAAAGAAGAAAAGTCCAAGATCATAGGTGAAAAAGTGTAAAAATATTTTATTTCAATAGGAGAACTAGCACTCTGTCAATATAAACCATGTTATTCGCTGACCTGGTACTGTAGCTAAAGACAGTGTAGTGTCAAGTTGATGGAAGGGTGAGTGAGTATTGCCGGCAGATGACAATGCATTGAAAAACATTTATGTCTGCTGATTGCCCCAAAGCAACCTTTACTCTGAGGATCTAAAATTCTAGGTAAACAGTAAACAGTTTTTGCAAGCCTTTTTTTTATGATACTAAACAATTTCTTGTTTAGCTAGAAAACAAAAGCAAAAATACTTAAGTCACCATACTTAAGTCAGCGGAGGACAAACATGAGATTTTCTTTGTCAAAGCTAATGTTCCAAATAATTATGATTATTGTCAATTTGGGAACGTGACTGACTAAGGAAGTAGAAGTAGCAGCTTCTGTACTTTTATGTGACTCACATGCATAATGGAAAAAATCTTCCACACCTTGCATGCAGCTCACAAATGTTTCTTCAGGACAGGTGATGCCGCGGCTAGTGTCTCTTTTGAGTCGAGACCCAAAGCTGGATGGAGCTAATTGCTCACTAAGCAA
Organism: Cyprinodon brontotheroides; assembly: GCA_018398635.1. Taxonomy (NCBI): domain Eukaryota; kingdom Metazoa; phylum Chordata; class Actinopteri; order Cyprinodontiformes; family Cyprinodontidae; genus Cyprinodon; species Cyprinodon brontotheroides. The sequence goes on along the minus strand of JAGKQL010003648.1, from coordinate 4,317 downwards.
CAGCTAATTCAAGGCTCACCCGTAATCCTGCAGCACATAAAATATGGAGGACCATCCATTCATATTTGCCTGTAGCAGAACCCAGTCGACACCTCTTTGATTGCCAGTAGATTATAATGTTACTGATTTTATTATTTTACTGTTAACACTGCCAATACAAGACTACCATGCTGCTATGGAATTTTAATTTATAAAAGAAGGAGCGTGCACCACACAGTAAACAGAGAAAAAAACAGTCTTTATCTTTGCAAAGGCATTCAAAGGTGCTAGTAAGTCCATGTTGTTTAGATGTTTTCCATCAGAAACTGTTCATTTATACTGTGTTTTCGGTTGAATGTCATATGTCTGATGCTCATGAATGCACCATAGATGTTCAAAACCCTATAGAACGCACTACACCTGCATGTGAGATGGCTGAAAGTTTTTCCTACTGATGCAGCAGTGTGAAGCTCATTATTTCCCATTTTCTCCTAAAATTCTTTGTTGGTTTACCAACCAAATTACCTACTGGACCTGCTGTGTGTACATGTCAGAAGGTGAGTTTAATGGTTTTACATTTTGATGTATGGTGTTACTTGCATGTTTCATTATTATATGTCTAATGTTAAGCATTTTATGCTGCTTGATGTTCAGCTACTAAGCTAAATTTCTCCATGTTTTATGTGTGCTATATTCATGCTCACAATATATGTGTGTCATTGCTAAATACAGTCTTTTATGTTTATGTCTTTTACACTAATTGTTATTTGTATGCCTTTGTAGAACCACAGTACTGTAAATCTACCAGACATATGCTTCAGTGTCTTTTAACGGGGACACATTCCATACACCATGCCGCTCTAAACCAGCAAACTCCTGAAGAACACCTCATCTCCTTTTTAAAAGGCCTAAAGTGTCTTAGGGTCTTTCTAGGTATGAGGGTTCTTAGCCTGGATTGTGCTCTGGTGGCGTTCCTTTGAATAGTTTGCACTGCATCCCAAGCTTTCCTTCCTTGAATGTTGATTGCAGTGTGAGGTACGTTCTGATCCGTCAGACTAAGAAACAGTCATGGAATAATAATTGACCAAAAAAAAAAAGATCCAGAACATGAATTATGACACTGATATATGACTTAAAGGAGGTTCAACATGCTAATAAAAAATAAGAACACTATGGACAGCAGTGAGCCTCCACATCAGAAGATCTTTGGGAAGAGGCTTCTCCAGATCAGGTGCAAAACAGGCCACTACAAAAGATCCCTCCTCTCTCCAGCTATTAACACCTACAGTAACTGATTAAAATGAAACTGTGAGTTACAGGAACTTTTCCTCTTTATTTGGGATAAATAAAGTATTTTTGAATGGAATTGATCATAACGAACAACTCACAGCTTTAGAAGTCAGGTACATTACCTTGAAACAAAACAAGCATAATTTAATATAACTACCTCCCTTCTGTAAGTTTTCTTTGGAGATTACATTAATGCCTCACGTAAATATTATATTAATATTAATACATAATTTGTGTAGTCTTTGAGCACTTCAACCAAAGTCAGATTCTTTGGGTTTGCACTCAATCACTCGTTCTCTTGGCAGAATGATTAAAGTCAATTCTGATCTTCCTCCCGCATTGAGCTTTGACCCTCCTGTCTGTGAGGGTCATGTTTTTTTTCTCTCTCCAATGCCCTAATATGATCAACTCTATGGCCCCACATCAAATGCTGCTGGCAGTTTCTTTTCAGTTTCTATGTTGCAGATTTCTTTACCAACCACCCCACTTGTCAAATTCTGAAGTTCTCAGATGATGTTGCCTTAATCTTATTACTATTCAGCATGAGTCAAGAGATGTGTTCTTGTTTTCACTATCTTAAGAACAGATGGTTGTTCAGTCTTTTAACATTCATATGTGACCCTGCCTATGAAAACCCAGCTAAAGTCATTTTTTGGTGAAATGTATAAAACCATTCTACACAATGTTAAGAATGTATTCTGAAAAATTCAGATTGATATCTCTAAAATTCACAGAGTAGGGATATCAATCTGAATTTTTCAGAATACATTCTTAACATTGTGTAGAATGGTTTTATACATTAAGTTGAGATTCACCAAAAAATTACTTTAGCTGGGTTTTCATAGGCAGGGTCACATTCTAGGATACCCTATCGACCCAGAAAAGCTGGAAGGAGACAGAAGGACTCTGGTCAAAATAAAATCATGCTTTAAACTATTGTAAACATTTAGAGCTCCTTTAGTGTCAGACTGTTGCATATTAAATTTACAGAGAAAAACATTAGGGAGATCCTTCCTCCAAGCATTAGGCATTATGCCCATCGCTGCTTCCAATAAACTCAATAAGTGCTTAAATTTCTACTGATTTTTCACATATTTCTCATTCTATACGTATTCTTATGTATGCATAAACACTTACATAATGCAATTAACCTACTCAGTTGCACATTTTTTATTTTCTATATTTTTGAATAATTGTACAATAGTGTCTGTTTCTTTTTTTGTTTTTATATTCTTTTTTTTTTCTTGTATCTGTATGCGTCTATTTGAATTTTTGTTGGGGTTCCAGTTTGTGTGGGCTGTTTTTCTGTGTTTTTCCTCTCCCAACCAACAGGCCGTGCCCTGTTCTCGTTTGGCCTCCCTGCACACCTGCGGCTCGTTGGGTCATTACCAGAGGAGTACTTGAGCTGCGGACTGTCACCACCTCGACGTCAGAGTGTTTGCCAGTATTTGGTACTCTAGCCTTACTGAGATTAGCTGAGTCTAACTTTTCCCTTGTCTCTCTGAGTCTAAGCCTTGCCTTTGTGTTTGTTCTCCAGTAGGATGCCCTCCTGATCCACTGGATAAGCCTGGTCCTTCTACCCCGCTTGGGATGAATAATTCGAGTAACAGTGAGCAAGGGGAAACCTTCACCAGATCTGTTCAAGCCCACTTCAGGAAAACCTGGTGACAGTCCGTTCCTTTGCTCCTCTGGACCCAACGCAAGTCTGCCCGTTTGCCCTCCAATGAATTTATTCATCTCTGGACGAAATCCGCCTCAAACTGGACCCAAGGGAAACCAAGATTCTCCCTAACGTGAGTCTGCTCCAGCTATTCACCAGCCTCAGTCATTTTCCCTACAGACCGTGAACTGATCTTTGTGATCTCCCCTAACAGTTTCCGGTTCCAGTTCACCAGACCGTTGAAGTCCCACTGCGATAACCCTGCATACATGTATAATCTCTGTCTGTGTTTTTTATCAACCTCTCAATAAACCAGTTAACTTTTCCCCTGGCTCTCTGAGTGAATCTCTGCTTTTGGGTGAGTCTTTAAAATCCACTGTGACAGTTTTACTTTGATGTGGGCCTATCTGGGCTCAACATATCTTAATGAGTGCAGACTTCTCTCTATATATATCTGACCTATTCTATTCAATTTAATCCATATTATCCTGCTTGGGAAGAGCGTCACGCATATCAGATGCTCAGAAGCTCATGAGGTGCTGCTTCGGCTGCTCAGATGCATCAAAATTCACTGCTGCTCTAGATGCGCTGAAGGACCTTTTGACTTGCCCTGATGCATGTCACCATTGACTTTACGTGTGAAATGGCTTCTTCTGCTGTCATGTTCTCTGTGTTGCCCTCCGATGGACGGGTGACCTGTCCACAGTGTACCCCATCTTTCGCCGGTAGACAGCTGTAGCACCAGCACCCCTCACCCATCACTTGGGATTAAGCGTGTCAGAAAATGGATGGATGGAATGGCCTATTAAGATGAATGTTGTGAGATATGGTTTTGATCTCCAGAGGCCACACCCTTCCTTGGAATATACATCACTTTGTATGCTTAAATGCCAAAAGCATTTGGGATTAAACAGCTAGTTGATAATGTGCAATAAAAAGATGAGATTGCAAAAAAAAAAAAAAACCATCCATCTTATATCAGAATTGTATAGTAGACGCAGGCTTGGTAGGGCACATGGTGAGATTAAACTCATGTCGAGTTAATCTTCCAGATGTTTACTCCACAGCAGTATTAAGACTGACGTTACAGTAGTATCTGATTTGAGGCGTACAGTACGTTGTGATCAGGAAATGATGGTTTCCATAAAGGTTTTGCCTAAAATCATTGCCTGAGATCTTTTATAATTAAATCAGACAATTCCAGTGTTCCCCTATCCTTTATCATTGCTTCCATATGCCTGTAATGTCAACAGATAGATTTGACATTGTTTTCATGAATGGTTTAGCTGTGTATAAAATAGGAATTCAACGTAAAGATGGATTTGATTAAAACCACACTGAAAAAAAACAACTAATAAGATTTATTTAAAAAATACGTTGTAATTATT
>JAGKQL010003647.1:0-19825 GCA_018398635.1 Cyprinodon brontotheroides | reverse complement strand
CTGTTTGATCTGACCGTCTTCCTCTGAGAGTGAGTTGGAAAATATAACAACACTTTTGACTGATTGTAAACGTTAAGCTTTTTGCATATACCAATAATAAAATCTTAATTATTGTAAATAGAAATTGTGAATAGTGTCAAAGCATAACAGACAACATAAAAAGGTCATGGTCGAACACGGATACACATCTTTTAACAGGGTACAAGGGATATAAGTAAGGAAACTTCCTTGATCTCCTTTTTACTTTAATGAGGTTGCCTGTCCCACTGCTTGCTAAATGGAAATGTTTAAATGGAAATGTTGTAACATATAAGTTGATAACCAGAATTGTCATTTCAATTCTTCAAAGCATACAGTCAGGATTACTTTTATTGTCAATTTGGTACCAAAATTCCAACATTGTTCATCAGCAATGCAAGCAAAACCTTTAAGTTGAAAAGGAAGGAATACATAGCCAATGCAAGAGTGGCTTTGTATTGATATTTTCTTAATTTTTTTTTCAATGTTCCATATTTAAAGAATTATACATATCATTAACAATATTTCTATAATTATTGCTAGATGGGCTTTTTTGTTATATGTAAGACAAAATCTGTTTACCTTTTTTTTTATTTTGAAATTAATGTCACTAACAGTTACATATTAATTGCAAACTGCCCAATACTGACTGGTGATATAAAGGGAGCAGAAATAATTGAAAGCTGCATCTCTGAAAAAGTTTTAGGACCTACTTCACTTCATAATGGGACCTTCCAAATGAATGTCTTTTATTGACTGTAGACTTATGAAGCGATCAAAAGGGGAATTTTAGGTATCGGTTGGGGGTGAGTGCCTGAAAAAAGATATCAGGTAAATATTTTAGAGTAACTCATAGATTTGATCTCAGCTGTAGTAGCTGTCCACAGATGTATTACAATCAGTAATAAGCAGGAAGTTTAGTTTGCATCAGTCTGAAATCATAAAGAACTCTATTTTTCCTCTAATGCACTCTATGCTAATGGACCACTTCTCCTTTCGTTCGGGCTCCTCAAAAGATCCTTACCGAATACGGTGTCCAGAACAGGAGCAATGTAAATTGTGCAGCAGAGGGATTGTGTTTATAATCCATTAGACTTTGTGTGCAGGAGGGGGAGTAGCGCGGGGATGAGTTTGCGTGCCATGCCGACCTAGCGTGCACAGAGGTTGGTCACTGAACTCTGGCTTCCCTGTTGAGCAGGGACAGGGAGGTAGGGGGAGGAGGTGTTAGGCTGCAGGGAGTGATTAAAATGAGACGAGGGGGAACGCGCACGTCCAAACAGCTTCCATATGAGCCAGAATCTGCAAGCTTAGCAATGACAGACCGAACACATATTTAAGGAAATGGTTTGTTGCACATCATCCTAACTCCCTATAAGAACTGCATCAGCATGTTTATTAGTTAACTACAAATAAACCTGATCAATGCACATGATGAAAGTTCTTGAGCTGGACTCTTTATTTTATTAAGTATGTGTGATTAAAGGAAAACCAGACATATTATTGATAAGATATTTTCAGTAAATAAAGACTTTACAAATTAAATTGTATGATGGAAGATAACAGCAAGTCAGTGGAAAATATGCAACTCTGCTGGTTACAACTGAACTTTCCAAAATGATGTAAAAAAAATGTATTTAGTTTAAAGACAAAATAGCAAAGGACAAACTTATTTTCAGATTCAAAAGTTGCTCAAACAGCTGATGCCACTGTCTGCCCTTTCAACCTTTTTCTACCGTAGTTAAAATTTCATGATCAAGCATTTTTTTTTATAAAAAAATTCATTACTCTGTGTATAAGAGATTAACCGATATTGCTTAATTTCTTTTACCCAAAGGTATGAAAATATCTTAAAGACCCAGGGATGCGGCCTTGATTTTTTAAGGAAACATTTTCCCACTGATATGAACTGCTTTTAAATTTAACATTTTCTTGATAAATATTTCACATACAAAATTCCTAAATTCCATAAAAACAATTTGGGAAAATATAAAAAAGTCACATTGTTTTATTGTGTTGAATTTGAAACTTGCAGAAGTCCATATTACTTTATATTTATAGGGTTAATTCATATTTCCCGCTAATAGATATACATTTATTGTAGCCATTTTCTAAGCATAGTTAAAGTGCATTTTCACATAAACATTTGTTTTTAAAGAGAACCACTTTTTTTTTATCCTTTTAATTTGTCACCAGCTTTTAAAGAGATACATAGTAATAACTTTACTCAATTAGTTTAAAATAGAGGAATTATAATTTGATGAGGAATAAGACTACAGTTAGGAGTTACAGTAATGTAGATTTATGCAGGCACAGACCTTCAGGTAAAAAGTGTGTTAATCATAATTAAATTATAGGCTTTTTTTTTAGAAAAAATTAGTAATTAAAACAAACAAATAGTTTATTTCTTGTTTTATTTTCACATTTTTTGAATAAAGGTTAATATTTTTTTATTTTCTATTCAGCCCAGTCGTTTTAACAAGAAAAAAAGCATCTCTAAAATTGTAATAGAATAAAGGAGTATCAGTTTTGAAAATTATTTTTTTTAAAGTAATCTTTATTGAAATATTTCATGTTAAAATGTATTTATACTCTTCTCAATAGTTATTTCTTTAATTCCCATTAATCTGTCCAACACTTTTGTATTTGCTAGCCTTTGTTCACTTCCAACAAGTATTTTTAAAACTGTATTTTTTGTGCAAAGCTTAAAATTTTGCCTTCACCTTATTCTTTTCCTCCCTCCACGAGTTTTTAATGATCAAATTTGGATATAACTGTGGCTGGGCAAGTTGTTTAATGTTACTCCAATCAGAGGAAAATATGGTGGCTGTATAAAGAGTTCATTTTAAACCTAAATCTGCCGGAAGTATGGAATAACTTTGCACTCAACTGCATCACAATTTATGATTTTTTTTTTATCTTCATCACATTGCTGAATCTGTAACTTTGCTCAGGTTTTCAATTAGGAAAAACAGTTGTCTTGGGGTTTGCTGTTTGCACCTTTTTTCTTTATTAATGATGTGCGAAAATGAATTTAATTTAAGATATTTACATATGACAGTTATGGATTTGTATCTTCTCTGTAACCAGCATTATGGATAACTGCAGTATACCTAGAGAAAATAGTGAGTGTTAAGTGCTGTGCTAAACATAAGCACAGTAGGTTTAATTCCGGAAAAATTAAGTCTGAGTAAATGTAGTGTCATGATTGTGCCCTTTCTGGACTTCTGTTTAAGTTTATTTTTAAGTTCTCAGTTAGACTTTGATTTATGTGATTCTATGTTTTTGTGATCATGGTTTTCTTTTCCATTTTGTGTTATATTTGAGTTTTATTTTTTATTTACTCTCAGTGGCCCCTTTTTCCAGTCACCTTCTCTTAGCTCCTTCTAGTTACTTCTGTCTATACCTGCTCCCTATCAGCTAATTAGTCCTCCCATGTGTCTGTCTCCCCTATACACACCTCCTGTTCAGTCACTCTTTGCTGGATCCTTGTCATTCTTTTGGTTTATTCCTCCCTCGTGTCTCCCAGCATTTGGTTCTTGAGTTTCCTTGTCCGTCAATTCTGAAATGAGGATTTTGTATCTTAATTATTCATGAAAATATGCAAACAATTTTCCCTGCCTCCTTCTACTCTGCATTTGAGCCCACAATCTCTCCAGCATGGCTGAGCTCTAGATTTGAATTTACTAGTAATTTTGGGTGTTATATAAAATCTGATTATATTCTTCCAACAATGTTCTCTCCAGATTCTGGAAGAGGATGTTGTAGTTTGGGTCTTCCAAATATTCAGCCAGCCTTCGTCGGTTATTAGAATAAGTGTATGATTTATTTCTAATAAAATGTCCATCCTACTATCTGTATTACTTGTCTGTCATGAAATAAATCAATGAGAGCTGTTCCACATCCTCCATTTCGTCACCGCCCGTTCGACTTCTCCGTCCTTCACACGTCAAAATCCGGGAGCTGAGCTATTTTTGCTCCCCTCCGGTCCGTCCAGATCAAGACCAGCTATTGCAATGCGCAAAAACAGAAAAAAGAATGTAGAAGGCCGGTTTGTCAAATTAAATTATAGTAAAAGAAACAGATAGGTATCTAGAAATTAGAGCATAGTTTGTATATATTCCCAAAAACTAAAACAATAAATTTAGATTTTTATTTCCTGGCAAAACATTCAATTCGGTTTATCCATTAAAGAAAAAAAAAATTGGAATTTTAATCAATATTCTAATAATTGTAACAAAGTATTATATCCATAAATGTCGCTATGCAAAATGCTCCCTCTCAATCTCTGCTCTCAAAAATGAACTTTCCCTTTTCAAAAGATGTCTGAAAAAGATGCAGAATTTAAATGCAATTAAATTGTTTGAGTTAATTGAAGAATTTCAGTTGGTAGTCCCCACTGATTAATTTACTTTAACTACTATTATTATTTTATTTATTTTTATTTATTTTATTTTATTTTATACTTTGTTCCAGCCTGTGCATTTTAATTTTATTTTTCAAAAGCAGGAGTTGTGATATTTCTTCTTGTATTGAAATATTTGTTATTGACTTGTTATTTGAGATTGTTATTGTTTTCTTATATATAAAAAAACTAAAAAAAAGTGGAAATCTAAAAAAAAAATTATACATTACAGCCAACTGATTCTGATTAAAACTAATTTTTTTGAAGTACAATTATTTTGTGTATTTTTTTTACATAACATTTGCATACACAGTAATCTAACGCATTACTTTAATTAAATAAATCAATTCAAGCTAAAATGTAAGAGTCTATAATTAGGCTATACTGAGCCTGATCTATTTCTACACCATCTATTTGGGGGATATTTATTGCCACACTTTGGGCCACTTAAAACCGAATTTAGCATGCTGACCTATGTCCTTATGACCACAGTGTACCAATCTTCTGATGGCTACTTCCAGCAGGATAATGTAGCCATGTTATAAAGTGAATCATCTCAGAATCATTTCTTTGAAACTTTTCCACTTAAGTAATTGTGAGATTGCTTGCATATTGACAGACAACATTTTATTTTTTATCTTAAATGCAAATTTAAAAAAAATAATTACTGCTCTAAATGTATTGCTCTGTCAGCTAAAGATCTGTTTTGGTCTCTATACTTTTTAATTAAATAAATCAATTCAAGCTAAAATGTAAGAGGCTATACCTGATCTCTTTGTATCAGAGATTTTCTTACCCAGGGTTGCAGGGGGGGTATTTGCAACCTATTTGCATTTATAGCTCACAGCATGTTCATTTACATGTTAAAGCCTCCCTAGAATTCCATGGGGGAGGCATGGGGAAGGCTACTGCCTAAGAAATTCCACGTCAATTTCTGACAATTCACGGGGAGTTTTCGTGTCGAAAACCTGCAAATTGCCGTATACTGCCGCTAACCTGAAGTTCCCGCGACAATCTACAGTGCCGTATATTGACGAAAATCCCACTTTTCATGCAGTGTATGTTACCCTGAATCCTCTTTCCCACTGAAAATAGGGTGTTACAGTGTGTTTTTCAAACATGGTGCTAACAATCAGCAATTGGCTCCCTTCCACTGACAAAAAGCTGGGCCTAACCCCTCGCTGAAAAGCTGCGACAAAAATCATGAACGTAGACAATGGACAGCAACATGTAAGGAAACCAGGGTGTAGTAAGAGTGCTTTATTGTTTCACTGATTTATCTGTCCGACTCCCTGTTACCAGAGCTTCTCCATGTTTATCGAATGTAAATAGAGTTGTTCCGACTTGTTAGATCAGAAGTGAATGGTGCGGTGTGTTGATGTCTGTAGCGTGTCAACCTGGGTCTGGTGTTCCCAATGTATGCCGATCAAAGCCAAGGTGATTTTAATGCGGGTCGCTTGCCAACTTTTTTGACCCGGGTAGACACGTGTCAGACAGCCACTCTTACTGCCACTAAAGAATTTAAATCTACTTTGACCGTGGTAACAGATACCACAAAACCCTTTTAGGGGATTACTAAACCTTATACCTTCACCAGTCAGGGCAGTTTGGGAACAAACCCAGTATTTGCTCACTGAATAATATTAGATATGATCTGTAGACACAAACACCTTCATCAGCAAGACCCTGTTATACATAAACCATTTATGTCATAAAAATTGTATATGAAGACCAGCAATCATTTTTGGCTAAAAAAAATCTAAAAGACCAAAAAACTATTATAACTTTTAAAGAAAGTCATTCACATAATCTGGAAGAACTAATTACCACAATTTTGCTGCAGAACAAATCAGCCAGAGTGTATCATTAATCATTATACATATTAATGTAAAGTCATTCATTGCAACAATGATTAACAAACGTCTAACACTCCTTTTGTAACCCAAGGCCAAAAGTGCTCTCTCTTTGTCCTTCTTTGTGTCTTTTAAAACCTTGGTTATATTTGGTCTTTTTGTATGTGCACAAACTTGTTTTTATAGAGGACCTAATGGGATTTTTACTTACCACTACCAGTGGTGTTAAAAGTACACACATTTGTTACTTAAGTAGAAGTATAGATACTGCAGTTTTAAAACACTCTGGTAAAAGTTGAAGTATCAACTTGACCTCTTTACTAAAGTAAAAGTGAAAAAGTATGTCCTCCAAAAATGACTTCAAGTGTAAAAGTATAAATTAACCTTAAAAAAAAGCCAGATGCCACTATATGGCATTCGACTATTTCGAAAAATTCTTTTTGAGATAGGGCCAAGGATGAGGGAGGTCTTGTTGGTCTCCATCTCCTCCGATACGCTCTCTGCCTGTGTCCGACCTTTCAGACATTTCAACATCTTTTTCTGAATCAGACGTTGTAGCATGGCATAGACAATTCCGCTTGCAGTTTGAAGATCACCTGCTTGCTTCTGATGATTTCCTTTTAGCTAACCAATGAATGTTTGTGTTATATGACTCATCCACTTACACTAGTTTTCACTAGATGTGTATGGCGCCAATGATCTGCATTTGATGGCGCGCACATGACATGAAATAAATATTTATAATCATTAAGAGTAACGAGTAACGTTTGTTTTAAAAATGTAAGAAAGTACAGATGCTTGTGTGGAAATGTAATGAGGAAGAAAAATAAGTAGGAGTAAAGTATAGATAACTAAAAAGTGTACTTAAGTACAGTAACAAAGTATTTGTACTTTGTTACTTGACACCACTGACCACTACTCTGACATTCTTCTATTTAGGAACAACCATACTTGAAAGCTTTCATTCACTTTGAAATTAGGGATATTTCTGCCTACATTGGATCTGATGCTTACACGTATTTTCCGCGACTATAAAGGCGCACTTAAACGTCTTTTTTTTCCCTCAAAATAATGCGGTCGCCCTTTGGTGCTTGATGCGCCTATATGTGTGTTGTAACTGCGCACTTTTGAGACCACCTCATTGAGGAGATGATGAAAAGTGGCTGAATGTAAGGAGACCAGGTTTTTTTCCACTCACTCACCATAAGCTGTTAATATGTACCTCCATGTCGTACCCATCTCACAGCTGATGTGAAAAACATGGGGAAACAAATTAGCGCTGTGCTTCGCGCTGTTCAACTTATTTCGACTGACATCGGTGTGAACGGACCCAGCAGGTGCAGCAGAAGCAGCGAGTTTACATGCAAAGTCAATGGTTGGACAGCTGCGTATAGGTGCAGCAAAAGGTCCTGCAGCGGCGTTTTGAGCTGCAGCCGCGGCGTTTTGCCGCCTCAGGAAAGCGCCTCGGGGCGTTAAGTATCTGGCCGCACGCCAACAGCGCTGCTGCTGCTTTCGAGATGGAAAAATTGAAGTTTTGCTGCTGGAGCGCCCGCATCAACCAATCAGAGAAGCTGATCTGGGAGCTGACAGCGAGACGACAGACACAGCGCTCTGATGACATTAACGCGCCAAATGAAAAAGGCTGGATCGATGAGGAGATGATGAAAGGCAGGTGTATGTGAGGAGACCAGGTGCTTTTTCCACGCATCACCATCGCTGCGTGCCCATCTCTCACAGCCGATGTGAAAAAAAAGGTGAATCAAATGAGCGCTGTGCTCACCGTTATCGAGGGGGTCTGACAAAGGAGCTTCAACCGCTCGGCGTCGGTGTGAAGCGGACCGTTCAAAGTAAATGCTACTTGGCCGCTTGTGGATGACAGACGGAGACCACAGTTTCAGGATAAGTGGAAGGCAGCGCCGGGCAAGTTACGCCACCGTTTGCGGATGGATTGTTGATGCTGGACTGCGTGTCTGCTGGCACTGTTGTTCAAGCTTTCGCAAAAGCCGGCATTATTTCTGAGGAGCTGCGCTGCACGGAAAGTGACTGTGACAGCGAAGAAGGGGGAAATTGGCATGTCTGATTTATAGCGCAGCTGTTTAATTCAGAAACAGAGGATGATGACTTTTGATGGATTTGATTAATACTTTGTAATAAATACATGAATAAAAGCACAATCATACTCAGTTTTTGCCCGCTCTATTTTTCTACCTAAAAACTTAATTCAACAGCAGCCTCTGGGCCGGTGTCTCTCTCCGCGTATACGCTGTTGGCTGGCAGGTGTTTTTCATCTAAATAATCTAAATCTTGCAGCTATATTTGCTGTGATCAGTGGGAATAAAGTAGTTTTAATATGTTTTAAGTGAGAAAAGTCCACCTGAAAACTTTTAATAATTGCAGTCAGTTCATCCAGATTATCTATTTCTGTCGGAGGGCGCTCAGACCCCCACATACCAGCGGTGCACCGACAGCAGAAATCCCTTCAACAGCAGCCTCACCAAGGCGGCTGGCTGGTGTTTTTCATCTAAATAATTTAAACTGCAGGCACCAGGATACGGCAATAAAAGCGAACATATTCCGTCGGCATCAGGTTTTAGGATTTTAAGTTAATTTAGGAGTGATCATAGCGCTTAGTGTCATCTGGCGATGTGTCTGTCTCATAGCCAGCTTCGCAGGTTTGATTAATACTTTGTAATAAATACATGAATAAAAGCACAGTCATACTCAGTTTTTGCCCCGCTGTATTTTTAAATACGCGGTAGAGCTATTTAAAGGTAGTAGAGGACATGTACCTGTATATAAAAATGCGCCCTATAGTCCGTTAAGCCTTGTATGTGTGTGCTTAAATACAGAAATGGGATACATAACTGAGACTGCGCCTTTTAGTACGGTGCTTTATGGTCGTGAAAATACGGTAATCAAATGTCCTCTGTTATTTTAAAACAGGATAAAATTGTACACAAGACTTAACTACAAGAAGGGAAACTGGCAGATGTTCAGGCCAGCTAGAAAAACCTTAAGAACCCAAAATGTTCCTGCATTGACCACTGATGATAGCCATATTTGTGGCGCATTTGTAAGCCTCAGGTGGACCAAAGGATGTCATGGAAACAAGTCCATTATCAAAACTGTAGAGTTTTCCTTGATACTGGGACCAATAAAGTATTTTGCAATGAATTGAATTGTGGGTGTTTCAGATGATGACACACAGCAGATAAGCACCCACTTTTATACACTGAGCACACTGAGGTAAGATTTTTCTTTGCTAATTGTCATTCTTTTTGACACCAAGGCCAACGTGAGCCAAAGCACTGTAAACTGTATTATTACTCTGCTACTTTTAAATTCAGTCATATTAAAGTTTAAGCCTTTTCTAAGACTCATTTACTTTAAGAAATGTTATTCAAACTTCGTTAAAAGTTATCTCTCCAAGAACTGGGAATAGGGCCCTTGGTGTAAGGGCCTTTAGGTGGTACCACCCTACATTAGTAATTTCTGCCCAACCTGAAGTAAAATCGTAAAAGGATACCTTACTGAAAAAAGGAGCATGCAAACCAATTGCAAAACCAACTCGTATCGAAATAGACATTGTTGGGCCATTGGAGATAAGTAGCTTGGGATATAGATACATGATAGTGGTGTGCAACTATGCAACAAGGTACCCCGAATCCTTCCCATTTTTAAGAATTAAAGCCCGCCAAATAGCTAATTGTCTGATACAGATGTTTTCAAGGGTGGGTATTCCCAAAGAAATCCTTACAGATCAATGATCAAACATCACTTCAAAGCTATTGAAGGAAGTTTATAAACTTCTGGGAAATAGTGGAATCAAAACAAGATCTAGCATCCTCAAACCGATGGACTTGTTGAAAGATTTAAGAAAACTCTGAAGTCCATTTTGAAGAAGTTTGTAAAAGACTCAGGGAAAGACTGGGATCAGTGGTTTCTGTTTCTACTTTCTTCCTTTTCCACTCTTGTATGGTCATTGTAACAATGAGCCATTGTTACCTGTATATTGGCTAAAGTAGCAGTTAAACACAGCATCTGGTTTTCTACATTGGTTTATTTTTGCTGTTTTGGGTGAAGTGGATTTGTTTGGGGTTTGGTTCTTTGGTTGGCCACATGTTTTCATTTTTGTAAAAAGGTAAATTGATTTCACTTTACAATATTTTGTTTTTGTTTAACTCTTCCTAAAAGTGAAATGCATGGATTAAAGAGTTAATATATCAGAACTCATTTTGAAATACTCACCTCTGCTCTTTCACTCTCCAAGCAGGTGTGTAAGGGACTGCACATTTGGAGAATTGAAGGGGGGAGGTTGATCTCATGAATGATTTTTTCAATATTGAGTTTGAGTATTTGTTTGGGTTGAATAAAAATATTTGTTTTCTATATTTACTGGTAAAAGTATTTGTTAATTAGCTGTTTATTTGAAACAAATTTTCTTTTTCTTCTTCTTATTGTGCAGCTGAATATCCTACCGATTTAGTTCTACCTCTTTATAAGAAACATGTCTGCCATTATTCATGTGGTTGGTGTGGTTTGGTTGATGTCCTGCACCAGAAAAATTAAAGACTTGTTAACTGAAAACTCTTTGGAGCATGTACTTCTTTCAACCGGTTTGGGTCCCATCTCCAAGAGTGCTTGGCCTCCTGACAAGCATGTGATAGTCATACTGTCAAGGGTCCACTATATGTCCTCAAAGAGGCTTGGGAAGGGGCCAGACCTAAAAAAACTGTGTACATCACTCTCATATGTGTTGAAAATGAGGGACAAGCTTAAACTGTTTCATTTTGTCTTACCATGAGAACCTCTCTCCCTCAAAAGTATTGATGTTTGCCCAAAAGTGGGATGTACAATAGCTAATTGTAAAATGAGCATTTAATTCTTAGGCATTTCCCACCTCAAATAAAAAAACAACAACATAGATATGTTGCCCGGAAACTAGAAAGGAATCAAAATAAATCCAAAATAAAATCCTACTACAACTCTGCCTTTATACAACTGGAGCTTTTCTGAGTAACTCCCCTTAAATTACATATAAACTTGGTGAATCGGAAACAAAATACTAAACAAAAATTATAATCAGACTGACTTAATTAGTTTTACTTTGTTTTCATGAAGACACCTGAGCTGCTTTGATGAGTGTGGAAAAACAGCTGATCCCAGGCTGTTCTCTACTTCCAGTCTGTTCCTCTGCTTGTTTTTGATGTGTGTCAAAGCTTAAGGTGAACTCAAAGAAAAACTTAGTTTTTGGTTGAAAAAAAAAATCTTGTTTTACTTTTTAGTTGGGTCCTCACAAAGCAAAACGAATCCAAGCCCTATTTTACTTTACTACCTAAGAAATAAAATATTTTCATGTAACCCTTGCAATGCACCCCTGGACCACCAGGGGAATTACAGTACCAAAATCTACCAGTTTAGTGAAATACTGAGTTTCGATTACTCATAGAGGGATTTTTAAGAATGTCAAAAAGCCAAAAATCTCCTATATAAAAAAAAAAAAAACATAAAAAAAAAGAGTGGTGAAACTGGACAAGATGTTCAAGTGTATTTATGTCTAGAAAAGATATGAATAAAATGGACAGTGGGAGTGATGTGTTAAGGGAACCCCTTCTGGAGACGGAACTTCCAGGTCCAGCTGGGGACCGCTTTGTGACGATTTACTGTAAAAATTAAATAATAATAGGTTTAAATTGATGACATTGTGAGCTCTAAAGTCTGGTATGTGATTGATGAGCTTCATTGAACTAGGTTGGTTAAAGCATGTTTGGATCTCAAAAGTTGTGGAGCTTCCTATAGATAAGTGCTAACCAATGACTTTATCAATTATATGCCTATATCTAATCTTCCTTTCATATCTAAATTTCTTGTGAAAATTTGTTGTAAATATTAAGTGTTCCAGTCAGTTAAAAGGTAAATAATTGTGCTTAGTTGACATTTTTTGAAGGTATAGAATTTTTAAATAAATACATTGATTTTGTATCACATCTATTTTTTTAGCAGCAGCATTACTTACAAATAAGTTGAATTTCATATTACCAAAGCCCTTCTTATTCTCTCTGCATGATTCCTAGATCTCAGCAACATAATTCAGTCTTTATGTTCCTCTGCATATATGCAGACGAGGTCAGAGTGGATTAAATTGGTCCATGCAGCAGTCTATTTCAGCAGGAGAGCTGGGAAAGTGAGACTCCCTGGGATTAAAACCTAATTTAATGAAGACATATAGTGTGAAAATCTCCAGCTATGTGCCTGTGTCAATAGCATTGTGGGTGGCCGCTGTGACAGACGCATAAAAAGAAAAGGAAGAGAGCAAAGGCTAAGGTTATACAATCCTAAGGGGGCTAAAGATTGGGTTTAAATGTATTGAATCTATCCGTAACCATTATAGTCCTTCAAATGTCTCAAACATTATTTGCCATCGTTATTGAAAAAAGGTACCATGAAAGTTGGAAAAGTTTAACTGAAAGTACACCTTGGTTGTTTCAAAAGCCTTGGCATACTGTAGCAATTTACAGCTGAGTTTGTAAATATGCAAGTAGAGTATTTTTGTTCTTGTTACCTTCACCTTGTTGTCTCCTTGGGACAACTGTGCAAAAATAAATGCAACTTATTTTTCTTGTTTTGTCCTAGGAGGATGTAAACAGTTTAAGGCAAGGAGACTTAGTCTATGTTCATGCCTTTGCACCCTGTTACTGCCTGTGATCATTTTACTGTACATACTTCAATCCTCCAGGCATTCCCACGAACAAGTTAGATTTTATTTACATTTTCAGTTCTGAATGGATGAATACCTGCCTGCAAAACTGACAAACTTTAGGAACCTTCCTAATTACTCACTCTTGAGTGACTTTGCTACATAAACTTAGCTTCAGAGCATAAATTGTGGCTCATCAATTTCTATGTTAATTAACACTATAGGCGTTGGGAGGGGAAAATTGTTTTTTTTAGGATGTTATAAAGATCACTTTGGAGTTGTGGGTAAAGTAGTCAACCTTGTGTATAAAGAGAAATCACTGAAGACTTCACAGAACCAAAGAGAAAGCATAAAAAAGACAACAAAGGGCACATCACTTTTCCAAACTACGACGTCATGACTTTCATTTGCTTTCATTCCTAATGATTAACCATTCTTCCAAACATTGACAGTTGAGGTTTGATTATAATAAATAAATATGAAGTTAATATTTTCTTTATAAGTTATGGTCAACCCTCAACTGTTTTATTCCCTGTGTAAATAAATAAGATATTTTCATTATGACATAGTTTCTTTATACACTTCTTTTTTCAAAACTTCTTGACTAATGCTTCTCTAATAATATTGTACGTACATTGTAAAGCTCTATTGACAATGCATATTATTGAAATAGTTTTGAGCTAAAAAAACAAATATTCAAACAGAATGTTAAAAAGTTTTAATATTGTGTTTAATAATTATTCCCTAGTATTCAAACTTAGTTATGTGCCAGGACTCAGAACACAGGGACCCAGTTTTCAGGCAAAAGAGATAGTGGTTAACAGTTTAATAAAACAAACAGGTCTGCAGAAACAGTGGCTAGAGCATCTGAGGCAGGAAACTGTGGAGAGGAGACACAGGTTAGTGACAACGAAAACCTGATGGAGGATGTCCTGACCGCGAGAGTCACTATCCTGGTTTAGAGTACAGTCCGTGCCCAAAGAACGAGGTGGATGCCAGCCGGTCGGCTGACCAGACGCAGGAGTTGCTGCACAGAGAGTTCCAGACACCACAGCCTCGAAGGCAATAGAACTGACAGGAGATCAGATCCGAGCAGACGACAGAAGGCAGGATGATCTAGAAGGCAAGGTCAGGAGACAGATACAGGTACATTCCACCAATAGAATCAAACAGTAGTCCGAAGACAGGTAAGGAAAATCAGAACAGGATCAGAACAGGCATGTTCAAAGGTATAAAGACAGAAATTAATCAGGATCAGGTAATCAGGACAACAAACTGGTTACGCTAGAAAACTCTCACCAATAGAACTGGACTAATCTGGTGCTGATGACTGGGAGCAAGCAGTTTAAATAGAAGATGGAACAGGTAGATATTGTGAGTGGTAATGACAAATTGGGAGGAGCTAGGTAGGAGAATAAAATGGGTTATCTAGCCAGTCACCAGCCCCAATCTCATGACATTATGAAATTAATTATTTTGTTGATGCATTAATTTTGGACACATCTGCAAAAGTAAATTTGGGAAAGAAAATGGCCAACTTGAAAATATAAGTTATAAGGCTTTCTTTTATCAGAATGCTAAAAGGGTAAAAGAGTGCTTTGAGTTGTAAGAAATTGAAATAAATTTGTATGTGCAAAGTCACATCTCTATTGGCCCCAAGGACAAACCAGCAGCATTTTGACTGTTTTCCACAAAGACCAGGCGTCTGAATAGTTCAACCATGTGTCCTTAGGCTCCACACTAAATACCCCTGACACCTCTGCTGTACTGTGCATTGTGATGAAAAGTGGAGATTGTGTCAGTCCATAGAACAAAAAGAAATATTATTTTAAATCACTGTTCAGATAGATGGAGGTTGTTTGAACTCAAAGTTTTTATTTCTAAAACATACAAATAGAGTATATTATTTAGAATTGCTGTACAGCACTGTAAAATAATTTTCAACATAAGAAAACATGTTATCTACTTTACAAAAATAAAGACACTTTCAAAGAAATGACAGAAAAATAAAAGTAGATGAAGTACAGGTCCTTCACTATGTTGAGTTAAATTTGTATTCAAGGTACCGTACAGTGCATTGGACATAAATTGTTTTTTTCTAACAATAAAACTTGAACTACAACTTTGACATTAAAATGTAAAATCTAATTAAGTCTGCTTTGTTTTGTTAAAAATTCTCTAATCTCTTTCAGATTCCAAAAATATTTTATTATGCCTTAGCAGAAGATGTTGTTCAAGGTTCATCAAATCAAGGCATGCCCTTTTGTCTCTACAAATGAGTGTTGCAGTCCTTGAAAGCTTCTAATTGGCAGGCGAGTGATTGATGAGCTTCTGTGACAGGTTTCTTTCCGTTAAAAGGGAGCTTTTCCTCTTAACTGTTGCTGCATACATGCTTGGTGTGAGGGATTGCTGTAGTGTAAACTAGAAAATGCAATGCAATGTCTGCAGTTGCCACATGCTCATTAAGGAGGAGAGTGTCAGGTCAATAGCTGCAGTTCCATTAAACATCAAATTGCATAAATTGTACTTACGAAAATAAATTTGCTAAATGGAATTCTTCTGTAATTGAAATAAAAATCTTTTTTTTAAGAGTTTTTTTGATTGGCTGGTTTTTAAGATGCACCAAAATTACTGTTTTTCAAAACTGCAATAGAAACACTTTTTACGCATCACATGTTGGTGATCTGCAACTAGATCTTACTATCTTGCAAAAAGATGAACACCTGAATGGCGATGATGGAGAAAATGACCACTTACAGCCGTGGCTAAAATATGGATGTAACTTATGTGTTTACATCTGCCTTTGCCATATTTTTCTCATGATTTATTGCGTGACATGTGTTGCCCAGCTAAAGTAAAAATACACAAAAATTGCAATTAGAGCATTATTAATTAATAGTTTTAATCCAAAGTAAAGCATAGAGTGAAGAGCGTCATTGTTTTTTTCTGCTTTCAAATATCCATATAGGAATGTGCAGGGATTTTTCTATTTATCATCTTTAGATGCTTTATCAAGTGTATTTAGTTTTTTTTTTTTATTGTTTTTCAAAGGTTTTGTCAAGGCTCAGAACTGAGGACCTAATTCAAAGCAGACAGATCAGTTTGATTGACAAAGAGGTTTATTGATGTAAGTTGGATCTGCAACTTAGCAACAAAGGTGTCAATGGCTGGAATCTCTTTAGAGGGAAAACTCAGGTTAGTGACCAGGAAAATCTGATGGAGGGTGATAACGAGTGTGTGAGTCACTAACCTGGTTTTAGAGTTCAGTCAATTAAATGGTGGTTAATGCTCATCCTTGCTTGCAAACAGCTCAAGCTTTGTTATTTTGGATGAAGAGTGTCTTTGAAGAGTAGCGAAATCTTCATGTTGGACCACAAATTTTACCGTGGATTTTGATCTAGACTTTCATTTAGCCATTTTATGACAAACATGATATATCTTCTATTGCCTTTCAGTTTTGGTTTGGCTCTAGGGCTCTAAGGCTTCTACCTAAAGCCTGGGATACACTGCGTAATATTGTCAATCATTGCTCGCAGCCCCAAGTCAAATTGTGCAAATGAATCACAGAGTTTCAATGTTTACAGCTTGCAATGGATGTCCTTACACTGTACAAACCGTAACTGGGATGTGATCTGACCACTCATTCTGCATGTCCTCAAATACAGGTCACGGTATTGAATAATCCTGACATCACGCAATTAATAGTGGGAGCTTAAAATAGAAAAAGACATTGTATGTGTTGTTTGTGCATGCAAATGTGAAAATCCCAGAGGAAAAAGATCTCATTCTGGTCATGTCAATGATTCAACGTGCAACATGCAATTCAATCACGAGGCACGACCAAAATGCCAAACAGGTTTGATTTTTTGTTACTCACAATTTCTGATGAGGAGGTCGTCACGAGGTGCCGATTGCCTCTCGTGTTGCCCTTGTATACTGCAAGACATGTGATTTGGCCAAGAGTTGGCCCGATCACTAAACTTGTGGCACAACTGAAAAATTGTCTCAAAAATGACCAAAAATTGCTCAGTGTATGCTCGGCTTAAGTGTGAAGCTGACTGCAGCCTTTAAAAGTTTTGGCCATAAAGTTCTGATTAGTGGTAGCTACGGAACCAATTCAATTGGTTGGGAGGGGCTGAGGCAGCGTCAGTCACAGCAAGCCAACTTTAACCCAGACAACCTCAAACATCAATCTAATCAGCAGCAGCTCCTCCAGGCCCTCTTCTCCATCTCACCTCTATTGATTCCACTAAAGAGCTCCGCCCAGTGAAAAGCCAACTTTGACAAACTGGGCCAAAAACATATCTTTGGGGACGTTGGGTTTTTGGAAAATATTTATAGGACAGTTATACAGTATAACAATAGCCATAGATTGTTTTGTCCTTGCACTGATATTATTTAAATAACTGTAAAAACTGTTGTTCCTACACTGTTATTACTTCATTAATTTTAATGCAGCTTTGTGCTTATGACTAGATATTTATTATTTTTGTTAGTTTTATGCTTTTTATATGATTTTCAAGACAGCATAATTTGGGCTTGTTTTTATTGAGGTAGGCAGGTATTATTTTGTTAATGCAAAACTTTTTTGAAGCAATGAAAAGTGGGATTTTAGTGTTCTTTCAACAGATTCTTTCACCTAAACTCTGGTCCTCCGCATTTTCTCTGGTTATCATTAGGCTCTTTGGGTTTTTTTTATGCTCCCCATCTTCACCTAGATGATCATGACTTCAATTCAATTCAATTCAATTCAATTCAGTTTATCTTTATAGCACCAATTCACAACTCATGTCATCTCAAGGCGCTTTTACAGTTCACCAGATCATACAGTCCAAATTGATTCAAAGTTATCTATCTAAGAGAAAACCAGTTGATTGCATCAACTCATTGACTCAAAAGGCAATCCCTTAGACTAAGCGTGCTTGTAGTGACAGTGGAGAGGAAAAACTCCCTTTTAACAGGAAGAACTCTCCAGCAGAAACAGGCTCAGTGTGAGCGGCCACCTGCAGAGGCCAAATGGGGCTCAAGGAGACGGAAGCAGAGATACAAAAGGCAACTGTAAAAGGCGGCCCCAACCAGGAAACTCACAGCCAGGTCCGAGTCAGCTCCAACGTCAGAGGACTTGTTGGGGATATGGTTATATCGACTTCTATTTGGACAACTGAGAATGTTTGGAAATCCTTCTACAAGCTAACTGGAATTTAAACTTACAAAGAGCTACTCCATTTCCTATCTGCTGTTTTTTTGGTTTTCAAGATGCTTCATGTTTTTTCACTGATGTTCTCTAATGAGCCCCTGAGGCCTTCTCACAACAGCTGTATTTATACTGAAATTTTGTTAGTTATTTATATAAAACCCAAATAAAATACAATGAAGTTTATAGTCTTAACATGACAAAATGTGAAATTCCTCTGTGTAAGATTCTATGGAACTATGTCAGCATAAAATTGTTAAAACAAAACCCCACAATGGCTTAAACACCAACTGCTATAAATAGACCCATACCTTTAAGATGTCATTTGTGCATGAAGCATAATCTAGTCTTCTTCATGCTTTTATTACACATATCCAATCCATCCTCATTCTAAATGTACTCACACCCTCTCTTCAGATCACTTGCGTTGGTTTGTTATTTTTTATAGTCATTGCAATAATATGTTTAATAATATGGTTCAGAATTGCAGCGGGAAAAATATTCTCCTTTTGAAATATTTGCAGTATTTAGAATGTTTTAGAATTGAAGCATAATCCAGCTAAACGTGCTTTACTAGGAATGATTCAACAGCTATCAAAATTGATCCCAGCTCTGGGTTCATTGATTGGATGGTACAAAAAATGACAATTTATTGCTCTTTTTCTTAAAAGAAATCATTAAAGGTAAGCAATTCAATTCCTTACTGAAGTGTGCATTCCTTGTAAAACAAGAATGCATTGAATCCTATATTTATTCCAACATAGTGTTGATTATATTGTTTTGCAATAACATAAAAATATCAAACTCAAAATGTGACAGATATAGGCATTTACCAGCTGATAAAATGAAAATCTGACACTGATGCCTTTTCATGTCATGAAATCAGAGAGCTCAACTAGCAAGTCAGCTTAAAAGGTCATGGCACTGTAATGTGGAAAGATGCTGCTTTGATCAAGATGGCTTGCTTCCAGTCAGCCTGAAAGCTTATTTCAGCACTCACATGGGAAACTGTCCAGTTAACAACACAGGGATGCACAAATCCAGATCCAATCCATCCTTCTAAGAATAAAGAAAGATTTTTTTGTATCATCTGACAGATTAATTATTATTTCCCAGAATATAGATTTATTATTTAGATGGTGTCAAGATCAGTTATTTTGCAGAACAGTGTCCAGGAAAAAAAAAGGTCAGTCTTATGGTGTGGAAACAATAGTCTGACTCTTCCTTGTCTACTGTTTTTATTTAATTTGTCTTTTTTTCCCCCCCTCTGCTGCCAGTGTTTTTTTGCTGGCACAATCTGCATACCAGATGAGCAGAGGAAAATGGCTTCATCTCTACAATTACAAGAAGGCCACGACCTGCTGTCACGGCAACCGCTTGGCATCTATTTGAAAGCTTCCTGGCACCCGAAACCTGCAGATTTCATAAACCTACAATTAGGCGCTGGGCATGTATCAGTCAGCACACTCTGCGAAACATCTGCTTGTGTGTGTATGTTCGTACATCTACAATGCATGTGTTTGTTTGCTGGAGGCAAAATTACCATCCATGAGAAAAAATTAGCCCAAAACTGAGGAAGCAGTATGTTTGATTGGAAATCTGCTTTGTGTATACAAAGTTTGTTATCATAAAGTTATTACTTGATCTCTCTCACCCCCCCC
>JAGKQL010003645.1:9909-20010 GCA_018398635.1 Cyprinodon brontotheroides | reverse complement strand
AACAACACCAAGTCAAATTCCTTGTAAGTGCAAACCTACTTGGCAATAAACTTGATTCTGATTCTGATTTAGTAATTTTGAATTGAATAGTTAATGTGTACAAACCCCCCTGTAGATGACTTAAATCACTGCTTTTACTATCACTAATGTTGTGCTGAAGCCAAACTGTTGAGAAATAAATAATTTTTTGTCTAAAAATGTTATCCCCTTACTGCCTGATTTTATTTGCAATTATATATATAAAAAACATACGTAAATTCTCTAATATTGGCCTGTATTCCAATAGCGGCCGGGTCTCTAATAATGGCGGTCTGGCTGTCAGAGGAGGTAAATAATGGCGGTCTCTAATACAGGCCGGGGCTATAAACGTTTTTTCTGGGCATACCTCAACATTATACTTGTGGTAGTAAGTAACATACAAGTACCACAGCCCTCTCGCGCGGCTGGGGCGACGACAGGCCCTGACTGCTGCCATCTCTGCGAGGAAGAAGAACAGACAGCAGCGGCACAACGCAGAGGAGGGTAGCATGAGTGATGAGGAGATTAAAGGGAGATGAAGAGGAGGAGAAAAGAAAAAGAGGAGGAGAATTAAGCAGGAGTGGAGGATTTTTTTTTTTTTTTTTTACTTCAAACCAAGCGAGACATGGTAACTGTACTTTTTCAATAAATGAACCTAGTGTTTTATAGGTTCAAATAGACACAAAATCTCATTTTTATTCATTCCACTGGTAGTCTGTTTTGCTCAAATAGCAATAGAGGCCTGTCTCTAATTCTGGCCTCTATCCAATAAAAGCCTGGACCACGATGCACTTGAGTGAAATAAAGGCCCGGGCCTATATTAGAGAATTTCACGGTAATACAGGTAAAAAATCTAAATATAAAAAGGAAAAAAATAAGTTAAATAGTTGATCGAGTTTAAGTAAAATTTAAAGTCTAATAAATCATGTAATAAGATAATGAAAAAGATAGATGACTGAATAAAATAAATATTTTGTCTGCTTTTTACTACAGGTCATAACGGCATTAGCTGTCCTGCCGGTGACATCTGCCTGGGAGCGGGTGACATCCACGGCCAGAGGATGAGGAGGGAGAACGTGTTGAAAGCAGTCAGTGGTGCTCCATGGAGGGACCAGCTGTCTGCCGCCAGGTGTCTGCCCCTGGAGGAGGGTCTACCCGAACACTGTTACATTTAGATGGCAGAAGTAGACACATTTTAGCTGTTCTTATTTCAGGGTAATGAAAACAGTTTTAGTAAAGTCATTATTTTTCTGCGTCTTTTTAAACTTTTTTTTAGTAACATGGCAGCCGTCGATTGGGTCAGCCCTACAACAAACCCTGATGGGCGATGTGGTGAACAGTGGAGAGAGGCACCCGACCCCCAGATGATGTCCCACTTCGCAGTCAGGAGACTCCAAGCTCATCTGTGTGCTGCTCAGCCTCTGCAGCATCTAGCCTATGGTGTGTCCTCAGGGATGGAGGCAATTGGGACAGGTGGGGCAAAAGGCGGCCTCTGTCCTAATACCTCATCCATGAGGACAAACCAGGGAGCCAGGTGAGCTGCAGTGGGCTTCCTGTCCTTGCCTGTCCAGATCTTTGCATTTCTAAAGTAGAGGAAAACAATTTAAATGATATTTTCTGTAGTGTTTCTTTAAAGCTAGAAAAAAGGAATGTTTGATGATTTGGATGGATTGATGAAATTCTACAGAAAAAGACTTTGGAATGGTAACCTGGAGATTACTTTTTCAAGCTTACTCAAAATATAAATTAACATGAATATAATAAATGAAAGATGTTATTTCCCTAAACACACATACATATACATACATACATACACTCCGAAGTAGGCAGCCTGCGAATTGAGACGCAGCCATTGTAGCCATCATTGACATTCATAATGATGCCTTATTAGACATTGTAGAAATTTGTAAATATTTTCTTAATATTAATATTTAGTGCAGTGAGCATGGTGAGGCTTGTGAAAACCACTTTTCTCAGTATACAATGTCGGAGAATGAGCAAGGCAGTTATTGTTGGATCTTCTGTATTGATAAACCTGCTTGTAATTTTGTTTTATAATGCTGTACATAATTAGGATAATAAGTATAGAGTATATGATAATTGTGTTCATAATCTAAACCTGACATGTTATCAATATGACAAATTAGATCCCGCTGTGTACTTGTTTAAATAGCACTGTGTTGGAAACAAAGCTGCTTTAGATTTTTAAATAAAGATTTCTTCACAACAATTGCTCATATCCTCATAATCTTTCACATTAGACATATTTGGGAATGTTTGTATCGATTGTGAAATTTGAAGTGTTTAGCTTTATTGAGATAATTGAAGTTAAAGATGCTAGTATTGTTCAAAATGAGCTTCTCTCATCAGTGCTTTCATGTTCATATGAACCAATTGTAATATCAGACCATTCTCCTGTTACACTGAAAATTGACTTCTTGAACCTTCCTCCTCATAGAAAACATTGGCGCTTCAATACAACCCTGTTATCAGACAACACTTTTAAACAATTTATACAAGAGCAGATAGCTTTCTTTTTTGAAACCAATATCTCTCCAGAAATCTCTAGCTTAACAGTGTGGGATACTCTGAAAGCTTTTCTTAGAGGCCAAATTATTTCATATAGTGCTAATATGAAAAGGACAGCCCGGAGAGAGCGACAAGATTTAGCATCTCAGATTAAACAAATAGATCAGCAGTACGCTCAGTCTGGTAATCCAGACCTTATCAAAAAACGAGTAGAACTACAAACTAAATTTGATCTCCTTTCTACATATCCAATCGAACAACAACTTCTAAAAAACAAAAGCCAGTTTTATCTACAAGGGGACAAACCTGGTAAGATGCTAGCTAATTGCTTAAGAGGATCCAGAGCAAAACAGCTGATCACACAGATTCAGATGGCTGATGGCAGCGTAACATCCAATCTTACTGAAATAAATGATACATTCAGAGAATATTACAGTAATCTTTATGCTTCTGAACTACAAAATGATAATACTCATGTGGAAAACTTCTTGGATAATTTGGATCTCCCTGAGCTTTCGCCTGATGACAGAGAGAGACTTGATGGACCAATAACCAAGGAGGAGATAGTGTTTGCTGTCTCCTCTATGCAATCAGGAAAGTCCCCGGGACCTGACGGGTTCCCAGTCGAGTTCTTCAAGTCATTCTCTTCCTTGCTTATACCCCAGCTACGTCTAGTTTTGTCTGACTCATTCAGGCAAAACAAACTCCCTGCATCCTTCGGTGAAGCAACTATTACATTAATTGCCAAAAAGGACAAAGACCCAACACAGTGTTCTTCGTACAGACCAATTTCTTTGCTAAATGTAGACGTTAAAATTCTTGCAAAAATTATAGCTCATAGATTGGAGAATGTTCTGCCATCGGTCATATCCACCGATCAAAACGGCTTCATCAAGAATCGCCAATCATATTACAGCACACGCCGCTTATTCAATATATTGTACTCCCCAGCCTCTACGGATCCTGAATGTATTCTTTCTCTGGACGCTGAAAAGGCGTTTGATCGGGTGGAGTGGGCGTATCTCTTTTCAGTTTTGGAGAAATTTAACTTTCCACACAATTTTATCTCTTGGATTAGGTTACTGTACTCCAATCCCACTGCATCAGTAATTACTAATTCCCAACTCTCCCGCCCATTTATCCTCCATAGAGGAACTCGCCAAGGGTGCCCTTTAAGTCCTTTACTTTTCGACCTTGCGATAGAGCCACTGGCAGCTGCCTTTCGTGGTTGCGAGGCGATCTCGGGTATTCGGAGGGGAGGGGAAGAGCACAAGGTGGCCCTGTATGCTGATGACCTGTTACTTTTCATATCAAAGCCCAATATCTCCCTGCCTCATATACTGTCATTGTTCAGCAATTTTGGCCACTTTTCAGGCTATAAGCTTAATTTAAGTAAAAGCGAACTTTTCCCTGTGAATGATTTAGCCCTTCAAGCACAATACAAAAACTTTCCATTTAAAGTCACAAAAGACCATTTTACCTACCTTGGTATTAAAATCACAAGGAAACACAAGAATCTTTTCCAAGAAAACTTCCTTACTCTGCTAAATAAGACCAGATATACTCTGACGCAGTGGTCACCTTTGTCAACTTCCTTAGTTGGCCGAATTAACTCCATTAAAATGAATATTCTCCCTAAATTTTTATATCTTTTTCAAAACGTACCAATTTTCATACCCAAATCTTTTTTTGATACATTAGATTCAGTTATTTCATCATATGTTTGGAAAGGCAAGCACCCTCGTTTAAGTAAAGCCCATCTTCAAAAATCCAAAAATATGGGAGGACTAGCAATGCCCAACTTTCGATTCTATTATTGGGCGGCTAATTTGCGGTGTTTAACTTTTTGGTTCAAAGATCGTCATCATGCTAGCTGCCCACCATGGGTTAAGATGGAGCTTGCCTCCTCAGAACACGTTTCCATCCCTGCACTGCTTGGATCCCCACTCCCTTCACCACCAAATATTTCCATATCTAACTTGGTTGTTAAACATGCTGTGAGAGTGTGGATACAGTTTAGAAGACACTTCGGTCTTCTTGAGTTTTCAGTCCTCAGTCCTATCCTCAATAACAACTCATTTCAGCCCTCTCTAAAGGACGCTGCTTTTGTGGAATGGCATAAAAAGGGCCTGGTGCATTTTAAAGACCTCTTTATTAACAATTGTTTTCCCTCATTTGAACAACTTTCAGTACGGTACAATTTATCTAAAGATAATTTTTTCAGATATCTACAAGTCAGACATTTTCTTGCTTCTCAGCTACCCAACTTCCCAAATGTATATGACACAAATTTGGCTGATGATATTCTGTCCTTAAACCCAACACGCAAACGTCTCATTTCCATCATCTATGACAAACTGGTGGAAGTCAGACAAGCCCCTATCGATAAGATCAAAAAGGCCTGGGAACACGACTTAAATATCTTACTGTCAAACAATGAATGGGAAACTATTCTCAAACTAACCAATACATCATCTCTATGCGCTCGTCACTGTTTGTTACAATTTAAGGTCGTACACAGAGCCCATTGGTCAAAAGCTAGACTTTCAAGTATCTACCCGAATGTGGACCCTCACTGTGATAAATGCTCGATCAGTGAAGCCTCCCTCATACACATGTTTTGGACATGCCCAAGCCTGGAGGATTTCTGGAGGGAGGTCTTCCGGACTTTGTCCATAATTCTTGAGATCGATCTAAAGCCCAACCCTTTGGTTGCTATTTTTGGCACCACTGGCGAGGGTAGCACCCGCCTCTCACCAACTCAATGTCGTGTTGTGTCTTTCACCTCCCTGCTGGCTCGGCGAGCTGTTCTGATGAGATGGAAGGATGCTGCCCCGCCCACCCATGCTCAGTGGCTCAAAGATGTTATGTCATGCCTTACTCTCGAGAAAATTTGTTACTCAATAACAAACTCAGTAGAAAACTTTCTTACTGTGTGGGGACCCTTTTTGAAGTACTTCCATCACTATAAATTGAAATGAAGATGTTTCGCTGTCTACCTTCCTACCTATGTTGAATTTGAATTACAGTTAGGTTTTAAGTCTTTGGGGTTATCCAGGAACAGGGACCGACTGTACTATAACTGTTACTGCTGGTATGGGTTAGGGGTTTTGTTTTTGTGGTGTTGCTTTCACATTTTGACTTTTTTTTTCTTTTTCCTGTACACTCTAGACTTGGATGTAAACATCACAGTGTGCAATGTTGTATGTTAAAAATGAAAATTCAATAAAAATATTCTGAGGAAAAAAGATGCTAGTATTGGAGGCCAAAAATTTCAGGAATTTTCCAAGTAAGTCCTGCCGATATTTTAGGGATTGAATATTTTTAGGACCCTCCATATATCTACCAAGTTTGAAATGTTTGGCTTTATTACTTTTAGAGATAATTGGAATCAAATATACTATTAGAGGCCAGAAATGCAAACATTTCAGGAATTTTCCAAATAAGTTTCCTCTAGAACCTGTCATGATTGGTTCTCAGAGAAGCCCAATATGCAGAACACCACGGAAACAGATGGAAAGTTTTATAATGTTTATTAAAAACACAAACACATGAATTATGTGAACTGGAACTGGTTCTGGCCGGGGACTGGTTCACTGGAGTCTGTGAGGATGACAGTTCAGTTAGCGTTGGCACTGAGGAGTTAGCGTTTGGAAGTTTCAGAAGATTACCTTGAGGAGTCCGGGTTTCTCTTTGAGGAAGGAACTGTTGGGTCCAGAGGAGACTGATTTGTTCAGCAGAGTTCAATAACCGCTTCAGCGTCTTACTTCTAACTTGAATGCAGACCTTGGGTTTTGGTTTCCAGCTCTTAGCCAAGAGCTGCAGAGGAATCCAGAGGAGAGTCTTCTGGTTTGGCTCCTGAGGGCAGGCCCGGCAGGTTAAGCTCATCCAGAGCTTCCAAGGGAACAGGTTTCCTGTGAAGCATAGACAACGAAAAGTTAGAAGAGAGACTGATCACTAGGGAGATCACTAGAGATTCTCAGGAGGTTCTAGGCTTAGGTGCTAACCAAACTGGATCAACACTGCGGCATTGAGGCAAGGTCTGAAGGCCGGTTATATACTGCAGGTCCTCCTGATGACGAGATGTGCCTCAGGTGTGCTGGAGGCTCAGCCTTCAGGAGGATCCACGGCACTCTGCTGGAGACGGATTTTACCAAATAAGATTCCCAACAGAACCACTGCTCCAATCCGGCTGATATGGGAACCGCAACCACACAGGAGGTCTTCCACAGGGTGGGGACCACCCCCAGGCTGAGGCTAAGGTTGTACATGTTGCTGAGGATCTGACAGAGCTCATCTGCACAGGTCCTCAGCAGCCTGGGGGGGAGGCCGTCTGGTCCTGAGGCCTTCCTCTGTTTCAGCCTCCTCAGCTGCCTTCTCACCTGCATTGGTGTTACTGTGAGGGGGGAGGAAGGCACGAACTGGAGGTGTGGATGGGTCGGGGGTTGGTGGGAGTGGCGGCGGTGGGGGGGAAAGGTCTCTGGGGGGCTGGTGGTTGGAGGTGTGTGGAGTGTTGAGGGCAGAGAGGGGACCAGTGTGAGGGGAGTCAAACCGGGTGAAGAAGCTGTTTAACTCATCTGCAAACTTGGTGTAGGCACAATGCTCTCCACACAGAAGGTCATGTAGTCAGTGATGCATTCAGTCAGGCTGTTGATGTCCTCACCATTGGAACATGCTCCAGTCTGTGGTGCTGAAACAATCCCTCAGCTCCTCAGTGGCGTCATCCGACCAAACTTTCACTGACTGTGCAATTGTCCTTCTCACCAGTGGAATGTAATGGGGGGACAGGTAGACAAGGTTGTGATCTGAACGACCCAGCGGGGGGAGGGGGGCTCAGGTGTATGCATCCTTAACATTTGCATAAAAAAGGTCCAGCCTTTTATTGTTCCTGTTTGCATGTGACGTATTGTGTGAGCGTGGGGAGAGTGGAGCAGAGTGAAGAAGTCTGTTCTAACAAATCCCTATGAAAAGGGTGAATTAAACTTTATCGATTTCTGTACTCTAAATAATACCTTTAAAATAAATTGGCTGAAACACTTCTTTAAAAACCTTAACTCTATTTGGAACGTCATACCATGTCACTTGCTATCAAAACTGGTTGGTTTGAGCTTTTTCTTAACCTGTAACTATGATATTGATAAAGTCCCGATAAAAATGTCAGCATTTCACCGCCAGGCCTTCCTTTCATGGTCCCTTATTTTCAAACACAACTTTTCACCCAACAAATATTTCATCTGAAACAACAAAGACATATTGTTTAAACATAAATCCTGGACTCCAGCCCAGGGGCCCCATCCTCCTGAAAATCCAGCCCTGCATACTGGAATACATTTGTGCAAAACATTGACTGGAAGAAGGTCTGGCTCTTACCCAACCGATGTTTGCTGACCAAAGCCAAAAATTAAAGCAATAGCAGTTTAAAAATAATTGGTTTCAGTTTTACCCGTCTAATGATCATATTGTCAAAAATTTAAAAAGACATTAGAAGTATTGTGGGATGGGAGTCAGTATTAATGTAATGATGCACGTGATTGGGGCCGGTACAGGATTAAACAGTACTGGTGCGGCGCCACGCCATTTTTAGCTTTTTTCTCTTGAAACCCTGTACACCTTTCGGTATGCGTAGTCAAAAAATTCCTCCCACATCACCTTAAAAACTTCACATCACTGCTTCCCTCACTGAAGCTTCTTTTCTCCCCGAAGCTCAAAAACAAAAACAAGAATGGGGAGTGGTGTGGGAAGCAGCGGGGAGTCATTCTTGAATGGGAGCGGGATGGGAGTAATTTCACCAGGAGTGGGACGGGACAGGGTTTAGATTTCTACTCTGGCCGGGATCACAGACGAGGACACAATTTTTTTCTGTGGAGTGGGACAGGACAGGAGTGAAAATCGCACCCCCGTCTCCCAGACTCTAGTCTGAAACTTGCTTACCGCACGCTTTGGAAAGCGCACAGCAATCTATCGATCACGTGGACCAAACTCTCGCTGCAGATAATAAAAGTCTTAAACTCACTCGCGAGTAATTCCACATCTGGGCTGTATATCTGCTGCTTCACGTGAATATGAGCCGAGCATCATCTCTCATTCACAAACACCGCCAGACCATGACACACATATAATATGGAATAGGAGTAAATAGAATTATAAAAATATTTAAACACTGTGACTATAAGGCATGCAATATTTATAGTACCTTTTATATATACAGTAACATAAAAATGTAGAATGATAATCCCTATGGTCTAATGTAATAAAAAAGTGATTTAAAAAAAATTGCTCGGCCACAGCTGGGACCGAACCCTCAACCTTCAGAACTGCAGACCACTCACTCTACCCTCTACGCTAACTGCTCGAAACACGTAACTCCCCTCCCAGTTTGCTAATTGATCTATCTAATCCTGACTCATGGGACGCCGAAATGGACTCAGACTGCCACCTAGTGGCTATAGTAGACATGTTTTTTCACGCAATTCGTGAAACACGGGGAGCGTGAGTGAAGTGTCCATTTCCAACCAGTGCCCGCTGTAATATGTAAGGACATACAACCTGCGAGCAAATGTTCTGACATCAAGTCATAACTTAAGAGTGTAAGAGATTGCACAGTATGAATACATTGTGTGCCACAGAATAACCCCCCAGGTGCAGGAAGCTACGAGGCGAACCTGGAGGCCGGAGGTGATGGGTAAGTAAATGCAAAATAATCTTCATAAACAGGTGTAATTGCATTCAACAATTCCAGAGAGCTGCAGGTTTTCTTTCCAACCCAGCAATAGTCTGGTGTGCCATTGCTGGGTTGGAAAGAAAATCTGCAGCCACACAGCCCTCTCTGGAACTATTTTGAATTGTGTGCTTTATGCTGTCCGCCCTGGAGGTAAGGTTCATACACCAGGTCAGTAACAGTTACCTGCAAAATAATCTTCATAAACAGGTGTAATTGCATTCAACAATAATAACCCAAAATTAAGAATAAGAACACAGGAAAGTTGCAGATACACAACTTTTATTTAACTCTTTTTTTTTTATTTTTTTTTTTTTTCCTTTTCGGAGGCTCCTCTGTTGCTCTCCCTGGAGTGTCTGCAAAGACAACAACATACAGGTTACTGTTAGAACTTCAGGCTGTGAGCACTGCTGATGTGATCCTATTGTTATGAATATATCTTACATATACAGGAACATTGTGACAGCCGTGGCAAACCTCTAGCCTCCAGGAGGCTTAAGCACAGGCTGTAAAAAAAAAAGAGAAAAAAAATTACTAAAATTATTATTTGCCCCATAGAGCCGCCACTGGCCTTTTTTCTTTCAAAGCATACTTTCATGTGTAATCTGTTTGCAATTGTGTTCCCATGTGAACTTACTTCATCATCATCGTCGTCATCTTCGTCGTCAACTTGGATGTCAGAGTTGAAGATAGCCTGGATGGGTGGAGAAAAGAGAAGAGGTTATTGTACGTCTTATTTGATGTCATGGATTTTATGCAGCATAACAAAAATCCTTCAATTTCCCACAGTGGGGAAATTTGGGTGTGGCTGTCCAGAATGGTTTTGAGAAGAAAAA
>JAGKQL010003644.1:0-19910 GCA_018398635.1 Cyprinodon brontotheroides | reverse complement strand
GAATAAAGTCGTAACGTTACTAGCATAAAGTCGTAAAATTACGAGAAACAAGATGTATTTTATGACTACTCTTACAAGAAGCATTTTTCCTCCCTAAAAGGGATATGTCGAAGCATCATGTGAAGTTATACTTTGGCTCTGGTGTGACAAATAAGGTAATCTTTTTGCACACCAGCATCAAATTGGTGGGGGATGTCAAAGTGGACTCAGGTTGCTGTTTGTTTTGTGCTGGTTGGCCATTATCACAGCTGGTCTGAAAGATTTCTTTCTATTACTATGTGATAACAGATTTTAACTGGAATCTATTTTAAAATCTCAGATTAAGACACTGTGTTTAGATCACATGAAACCCACTAAAAAGAGGTTTAAGTTGTGACAATGTTGTCGGTATATAAATACTTCCCAAAGGCAAAAGTAAATATTCCATGTTTTACTGAGCAGTAAATGTTCCTAACAGAACACAGGCGGGTGGCATGCTGCAGAAGCCGTTCAAACTCACAAGGAAAACAAGCTTAATGTAGAACTGCAGCTTTTTATTAAAAACTCATTCATAATTGGTATTTTTTCTTTAACTACTTATTAACTTCCCCACCATCGTTGGCCTTTTTTTTTTTTTTTTATTTGCAGGCAGTTAATGGACAAGGGATGACAGGCATCTGCTTGGGCTAAAATGCAGAGTATTGAAGATCTGACCTCATGCCTGAGATATTTATGGATACATCATATGCAGTAGCTCATCATTTTAATCTCTATACCAGCCAGGTATGAAGAAAAACATCACACTCTATTATTTCTGAGAAAAAGACTGTTTACATTCAATTTATTCATTTATTAAGCATCTCTTTATATAGGTTGGTTCCGGCCGGTTGTGTGATGTGTTTTGGTCAATGGTGCCAGATGGCTGCGGGGTGTGTTACAATCCATGGATGAGCATATCAACATTGCCGCCATCGGGCCTTCAAACAGCTGTGAGGAGACAAACGCTGCCAACTTAAGCCGGCTGTAAAAAAGCCTTGTTGGACATGAGGGAGTTCTCCTGGAAGAAACAGCCGGGACCAGACGGTGATCCCACACACATGGCGTGGCGCGGCGTGTGCATGAAGCTGAAACTAAATCTTGTCGTTGCCAGCGTTGTTGGCCGAGCACCGCGCTGGGAAAGGAGAACTAAGGGGAGGAAACCTGTTACCAAAGGGGTTTGTGGAAAACACAAAACGATGTGACTTTAAATGCACTGCCTTTAAAGGAGAAATGCTCTATGATAGATGTGTGTATTTTTGAAATGTTGTTAAAGCGATTGTAATATTTGCAAAAAGTTTTTTGTGGTCTATATTTTTAAATGTCCCATGTGGATCCTAACAGATCCTGGTTGCCTTTCCTTCTGTGTTTCTTTTTCATCCCCCACCAAAAAAAAAGCATATATTAGGTATGTAAATTAAATACTTTTTCTACTGAATAGAATAAATGGTTATTTTGAGAACTGTAAACTCAAGAAATGTTACACATATAATATTTAATCTATTCTTAGGGGTTTATATCTTCAATCAAAAGGCACAAAGGAATATTCAGCTCTGAAGGTCCCTTTGGAATACAGGTAATCACCATGAAATTCAACCTCCGCCATATTTCCAGAGGGAGCGCCACAGGAACAGCTGCTGGCCGTTAAACACAGTGGTCTTTAGGGCGTCCATGTCCCGGATCTGGACAGAAAAACACAATAATAACACAGTTTGTTCCTCATCCATATTCCCAATAGCTGGGCGTACATGGCATTAAAAACAAAGCTGCTTTGCACCACGCAATGTATGTAGACTGGGAGTTGGTGGTGTTGAATACTAATCTATGTGCAGCGCCTGGATCTGCGATCTTCACTGAAGGAGGGGCGTTGATGAGCACTCGGCAGGTGTGGCTGGCGTTTCGACGTAACTGGATTCTCAAAAATGCCGCTGGGGAAAAAAGCTGAATGTCTGTCTGTGTGGAGAAGCAAAAAAACAGTTAATTACTGTTCGTCACATCCTGTCAAAGGCGGTTAAGATCTGCTCAAAACATTGGAAGAGCTTTTTTCTTAAAAAAAAAAAAAAGAAAACTTTTTCCTGTTGTTGTTTCATAATATAATACATTATTGTGGGAAACTTTAAAATTAAAAGGGGAAAAACACATTAAAGCATCCCTCTATGAAATTTTACTCCTATTCACTTCTACAGTCATTTTATTTTAATATCACGGGGTAAATCCCTCTCAGGACTTTTACATTCTATCCTATTTGAAATCAAACCTTATTCCATGATTTATATTTGTACATTTCATTCTTTTGGGCTTAATATGCAACAATTAGTAAAATAAAACACTATAGAAAACTAAAAATTGTAACATTTACAATGAAATATTTACATATTTTTTTGAGAAAAAATCATTACAGCATAATGGAATTGTAAATAGGTTTTAGGAAAGCATGGAGCAACAGTAAAAAATATGGTTAAAAATTTGTTCTCTTCCTCTTTTTGAATATATGAATTTAAGTAGCTTCAATGATGTCAGTTTCTATGAAGATCTGAAGCTTTATGGCTTCTCTGCCCCTGAGGGACAAACCTTCGCTAGCTGAGAGAAGATGATCAAATTCTGGTTGTATTCTACTGGAAACAGATATTAATAAATGCTTCTGAAAAAAAAATAAAACACAGGACACGTTTTCAATGCCTGAAAAATATATTAGATCAATACATGAATTACAATGTATTAGCAAATTCAGGTGTTTACATTTCCAAAAAAGGTTAAGAAACAATCCACTGGACTTTTGTTTCCAAGTTTGATGTGCGTTTAAGCTTCCCATCAGGAAGCTTTTTCAATTAAAATGTCAAATTAGCATTGGGTTTGAAGCTTTATAGAGTCGACCAAAAAGCTTGTTTTGGCTTAAGAAAACATGCAAATTGAACCAGAAGAACAGGTTAGCCCCTTAGGAATGGGAAGTATTTGAAATAGTTGGATGGAAAGAAGATGTGGCTTATCATTTTTAGAAGTTCCTTGCATGTAGAATTCTGCCTCAATTTCACTTTTTAATTTTAAGTTCATGCAGCATATAAGCCCTTTAAAAAACAAAAAACAAGAGCATAAAAGGTGGCACCTGTAAATGTGAAGTTCTAGAAAGTCCTGAATGTCACATGCAGCAAATATAATGTCGGGAAGGTAAGGGAATACACCCTGGGCTATAGAGTTTCATGAGGAAATTTGGCATGGACATAAAACAACCATGAACACTAATGTTTATCTCAAGGAGAAACATAGAGATCAGTTTACACGTACAGCCATGCTTTGGAGGGGGCAGTGGGGTACCACCAGAAAATCATTCAAAGTCCACCAAAAGAGCAAATGCTGTGATTCCCCAATCGGAAGGAACAACCACTGGCTCTTCACCACTGTGCTAAACCTGTTTTTCCGATTTTCAGTTTTTAGTTTATTTCTATTGCGTATTCACAACACATCACCTCAATACCTTTACAGTTCACCAGATCATACAAGTCAAATTGAGTTCAAAGTTTGGAAAACCAGTTGATTGCATGGAACTCATTGACTATAATGCAATCTCTCACTAAGCATGCTTGTAGGCAGTGAGAGGAAAAGCTCCCTTTTAACAGGAAGAAACCTCCAGCAGAACCAGAGAGGCCATCTGCTGAGGCCGACTGGCGATCTGCTTTGTTAGTGTTCAGGGGACAAAAATAGGAATTCTGTGGAGTGCGTCCAATTCTTGTTTTAGTTTGTTAATTAAACTGAGGCATTATGCTTTCAGCGGTTTCCTTACCTGGCGATGGCTCCTTTTTCATACTCCTCTCCGATCTATGGGTAAACACAACCCCATTTCCGCGAGGTGAGCAGATTTTTGGCGGAAACATAAACAGGACATTGGTTCTGCTGGTCAGTTCACTGCCTGCTGCTTGAACGCACTTCCTCACAAAGGCCAGGCGATCAAAAAATGCTACATAGTCCCCTGTAAAACACACACATTTACAGACTTCTCTTTGTATATATATCAGAGTGTAGAAATATTCAGTTAAAACATACTTTGTCTGCAATCCAAAGAACTGGATATGACTTTAACACTGATGACCTCGTCAAGGGGTCGACCTATCGACACCGTGCATCTGCTCGGCGCATCCTTTAAATCCACAATGCCCGATTCCTCCAGGAGTAGCTGTCCACATGGACCTTGAAAAACACAAACACTGCAATAGTAATCATGCTTTATCTGGTAAAGATAATGGAAGGGACCTCACCAGACTTTGTCGTCGGAATGGCTGTGGTAGTCTGTGGGATGGTTACGGCCTCTGTTGGAATCGGAGGAACAACGCTGACGCCGTTCTGGGCATCCTCATGTACCGGAACGGGAGATGGGAGACGCTTTTCTGTGAGGTTTGTTCTCATAATTGGGGAGGTTTTGTTCAAGGCCACAGCTCCACAGCTGCCTTTGTAGCAGCCCTGTATGGTGATGGGTTTGGGCATGTGCATGCAAAACAGGGGGCTGAGGGGCTCGGGCTTCGAGGGGCCCATGCAGAAGAC
Source organism: Cyprinodon brontotheroides (assembly GCA_018398635.1). Classification (NCBI taxonomy): domain Eukaryota; kingdom Metazoa; phylum Chordata; class Actinopteri; order Cyprinodontiformes; family Cyprinodontidae; genus Cyprinodon; species Cyprinodon brontotheroides. The sequence goes on along the minus strand of JAGKQL010003644.1, from coordinate 15,362 downwards.
GGCTCTGGACTGGATACCATATCCACAGGGTGCTGAGCACTTAGAGAAACAACATGAGGGGTGAGCACAGGTCACAGTGTAAACAGGATTATGTGCAGAGACAAACATAATGTTTAGAGGATGAACAGCATGCAGAGAACCAGCAGATTCAATCTAAATAACATACTGTTGAAATGCATGAATTAAAACAGGACATGCATATGCTTTATTGTAATTATTAGAGTATTTTTCTGTAACTAGATGCCTCCAAGAAAACAAAAAAACAAATCATGTAAGCTTTTAGTCAAATTGATCTGAAGCAGTCTTGGTCATCCTATTCCAATCAGATCTACCTGGCTCCATGGCTTCACCTCCCACTTGAAGGTGCACACTTGCACTAGGCAAGGCACCGTGATGGCAGGTTTGACGGCTGCCCTGCAGCTATCATCTGGCACCACGCTCTCTTTACCATGGATAAATGGGACACAAGACACATTCCTCTCAGCTACACCCAGGTCACAGGATACAGAGCAGGGCCATGTCTTGAATACCTTCCACCTGTACAAGTCACACTGATGGTGAGATGACTTATGGCCTTTGCAAAAAATAACATTGCTTGTGTGCATCTCACCTTGCAGGGCAGCTGTGAGTATTACATGAAATCACGGCTGTTGGTTTGGGAAAGCCACTGCAGCTGTAATCCTCCAACACCTCCTCCTCCCCATCTGCCTCTCGAGCACAATACAGCACTCTCTTGGCTACCCCTCCTCCACACGTTACACTGCACACTCCTTGTTTAGAGCGCCACCTGGTTGTTAAGGGAAACATGGCAAACACAATAGTATATAATAGAATAGAATAGTATGATTTTGGGCTCCAGGTATTCTAATAAATTGCAGTCTGCTCTGTCATCGGTAGTCCTAAGGTATGTATTTGTATATGTATATATATGTGTATGTATACATGTATGTGTGTATGTATTATATATGTCTTTTTTTGTTTTGCTGTTTGTTTACTTTATGTTGTATTTTTGGCCTCTGGGTGAGCACCCTGGAGGGGAAGGGGAGGGGTGTGGGTTTGTGTGTATGTATATATACATATGGAAGTGTGTATGTGCAGTTTTTTCTTTTAGGGTATTAAAATTTCAGGTGATCTGGTTTGTTGTGCTGCATTTATGTTGAAATATTGTATATGTGGCATTAGTATTTCTGTTATTGATTTCATTGCTCTCGGCTTAGGGAATGTTCTTTTGTTGTGAAAATTCTTGAAAAAAAAAAGTAAAAAAAAAAAGAATAGAATAGAATAGATTAGGGAAAAGAACTGTACAGTATGCATGCAGATACACATAATATATGTATATATATTAATATATTAAAGATATAAGAACAAACAGTAAGAATAGGACAGCTGTAGATACAATTCTTTATTAAAGAGTCACTTTTTTCTTTATTCTAAAATATGAAAGGAGAATAATTCATGGATTTTAATCCTTGTTGGGTTTTTTTACAGATGAAAATCTGAAAAAATGTGGGCGTTAACCTAAATGTATTGAGCATCTCTTAATCTTAAGCGTATGAGAGGATTCATGCAAAGCATAGCAGTAACAAAACATTTATAAATTCCTAATTACATGTAAAAAAAAAAATGTTACTCACATCGGAGGGCAGGGATAAACAGCACACATCTCAAAGTAAGGATCAGGTTTGCTGGAAGCGTCACAGTGGAAGTCAGGAACCCCCTGTCCCGTCTCGTGATCCACACAAGAAAACCACACCTGTAGGGTTCCTTCCATGCACGAGCATCAGGCCTTTAGTTATTATACCAAAAAGAGGATGTTCTGCTTCTGAAGTGTCTCTGGCTACAGTGTTCTGCTCACCATTCCCACAGGTCCTGGAACACTGGCTGACAACAGGACTCCAGACGTACACAGCAGCCTGTCTGGAACGTGGCATCAAGCTAGACTTCAAACTAGGCTGATCCTGGTCAAGAATGAGACTCGTTAGACATTAAATGCAATAAGGAACTTGAAAAAGTCACTGTCCCCTTGACTTTACCTCTCGCTTAGATTCCCACCCAATGGGGCAGACGTTTACCACACAGGGCACTGATTCTGGAGGTGCGATCTGATTTAAGCAATATTTATGATCCACTATGACATCCAATCCGTCTTCTCGTCGGATACACGACACGTTGCGTTTTGCTTCTCCTGGTCCACACACTGCTGAACAGTTTCCTGGTTCTGACACAGACCATCTGAAGAGAAAGTGTTTATACTGAATTCAGTTTAAGACTGCACAAAAAAAACCCAAAAATATACTCTGGGATCACTAGAGCGAATTATTGTTTGCAAACAAATGAATAAAAGGTCACATGGTCACCTGGCAGGGCAGTGGTGAAGGTTACATTTTTCCACAGAGTGGGGAGTTTTATCTGAGGGACACTCTGAATCTGGAACCTTTACCACATCGGATCCATGTTTTTGAACACATTGCACACGACGCACCCGAACTCCCCCCCCCACAGGAGACGCTGCAAGCCCCAAAACCTGCTGCATCCCACCTGAAAAATAGTAAATTATTCATGCATACCTGCAAAGGGAGGACGAATGATAATAGAGAACGGAGCCAAGAGTAAACCTAACCTGGGGGGGCAGGATGGGAGCTGACAGGTTGTGTGCAGCGCTGTAGGCGGAGGAGGAGCTTTACAGTGGTGTGGCTTCAAAAGGTTGTTGGTGTGTTCATCTACACATACATGCTCATGCTTTTCTATACCTGAACAAAGGTGGTGAAGCATTAAAAAAATATATATTTTATTACATGTATATCATGAATTACATGCATTTGTTAGCAAACATTTACCCAATCCACAAGTGACAGAGCAAGGTGTTGTGAAAGCAGTCCATTTTCCTCTCGGTAAGCTGTCAGCCAAGCTCTTGTTTCTTGGCACATAAAACTGAAAGCTGATGTTTGGATTCGTTTTTTCACCATATTCTGGTCCATATTTACGATAGACCTGAAAAAATTATGAAATAAGCTTTAGAAGACATTATTAAATGTATTTCCTCCAAAATATTACTAGACATCAACTATTTAAAAACACAGCTTCTTTCTTTCTAGATAACCCGGTCTCCTTAGTGTTTAATTCAGACAGCTGTACAATATAAACACTCTCCAACTCATGGATGGTCTCTAAATTTTTTTTAACTTGTCTTCTCGGATGCATCTACACAGTGAGCTTCCCGTTATGCATAATTGGAGAGCTAAATTTCTCCAACAGTTTTGAGCATTCACTAAATATTGATAGTTAGATCACGATGGCTTATATTCAGAGGTGTCAAGTAACAAAGTACAAATACTTTGTTCTATCTATACTTTACTCCATTAATTATTTTTCTTCCTACTTCTAACGTCTACTCATTACATTTTCACATAAGTATCTGTACCTTCTATTCCTCATACTTTTAAAACAAATGTTACTCGTTACTCTTAGCTTCGGTTTAATGTTTATAAGTATTTATTTCACGTCATGTGCACCATCCACATATAGTGAAAACTAGTGGAATTTGATGGTCATATAACGGAAACACTCATTGGTTAGCTGAAGGAAATAATCAGAAGCAAGAAGGTGTTCTTCAAACTGTAAACGCAAATTGTCTATGCCATGCTACAATGTTGGATTCAGAAAAAAAGATGTTGAAATGTCTGAAAGGTCGGACACAGGCGAGCTCGTATCGGGAGGTGGAGACCAACAAGACCTCCCTCAACATTGGCTCTATCTCAAAGAATGTCAAGATATAGTCGTAAAATAAATTATTGGAATTATATAGTGGCATCTGGCTGTTTGTTTTTAAGGTTACTTTATACTTTTATACTCTTAGTTTTTGAGCACATACTTTTCACTTTGTTTGAGTAAAGAGGTCAAGTTTATACTCAACTTTTACCAGAGTGTTTTTAAACTGCAGTATCTATACTTCTACTTAATTAACAAATGTGTGGACTTTTGACACCACTGCTTATATTATAGTGATAGCAGATTTGGGTCATGGGAATAGCATACAGAGCCTAGTAGCAGCAGAGGTAGTTCATCCATAATATATGGCTCACATATCCCTGTATGGATTGATCATTGGCATATTTAAAGGATAATTGGTCACTTTGAAGCTGTGCTAGGCAACAAACAAAACCAAGGAGCTAAAATAAACCATTTATAATCTCCAAGGGAAGAAATACCTTGCTGTGATCTGACTGAGAGCAGTTTATATATCCAAACAGCACATAGGTTGATTGATTAAAGCAGGTTTTTCAGATTACAGATGTGATGATGAGAAGGAAAACCATCATTGATAGAATGTTTTTTTAAACAATTGCAAAGAACCCCAAAGATTTTGTGTTTCGTATGAATTATTCTTTCTAAATGAAGTAGAAGGCCGAATTGAAAATTATGTACAGATTTTCTCGTTAGTTTTCCCTGTTCTTGGTGTCACCTTGCTTTCCTTTTCTCCCTTTGCTCCCCCCGCCAATGTTTCTTAATTTATAGTCATTAATATTTTCTCCTGTTGTGTCCTTTCCAGAGATGCTGAAGCCTGGCCTGCTGTCGCAACCAGAACAGCTATTTGTTTACATGAGCTGTCATGACAGGGGAGTGTGTTTAAAAAAGGTTATATGGGTTGGTATGCTTAGTTGTGGGTAATGATACAAGAAATTTTTTATTTTTTTTTTTGCCTTCTATATATAATACTGATGGTGTCCCCTCTTCTACATCAATGCTGAAACTGATGGCGGAGGTGGAGAGACCTCCTACTGTGTATATAGTAGTGTTAAGTACTGATGCTATTTTTTTGGCCCCGATACCTGATACCCGGATACCTGGCTGTGCAGTTATCGGCCGATACCGATAAAAATGTAAAATAATTGCATCATTTTTGTCAAGCTGCTGCTTACCTTTGTAAAGCAGGAAAAAATCTAATACAAAGTGAATCCAGCAGAACTTTTTATTGCCTACCTGGAGTGGGTGAATAAACTTATGGCTCTCAAAATGGTATTGGTGCCCTGTTTGTTGGTACTTGCTGATACCGATACCACCATTTTAGGGCAGTAGCGGGGCCTCGTCCGATACTGGTATCGGTATTGGTGTAACACTAGTATATAGTTGGTTAGAAAAGTCTGTGCAGATTTGTGACAGATTTCAGGGAAAAGAGGGAGAATAAATAGTTTTAAATGTACTAAGAGTTCGGTCATGCCAGGATTTTGTTTTTGTTTTGGGTGGACACAACATCTACAGCTTTTATACACTTTTCCTCTTCTCATCTAATATTTTGGCTAACTCTAGGGTACAGCACAGAACGCAAGCTTACAACACCATATAACACACTGCAAAAATGGTCTAAAATTAAATAAAAAATGTCTTAAATAAAGTGTATTTAATCTTAATTTGAGATGGTAAATAGGATGATTTGCCAATGGAATTAGTATTCTTTACTCTTAAAATGAGATTATTACATCTATGGGTTTGATTTTAAATGTAAATTGTCTTGTTCCATTGGCAAAGTGTCTCACTTATCTCCTCAGTTCTAGAAAAAAATGCATTTATTTTGAGAAAAAATTACTTATTTAGATTTCAATTTTTTGCAGTGCATGAAGCCTCTTTGTGTTATCTAAGTAATTTCTTTCTAAGGGGCTTGATCAAAGTAACATTCATGCGCCAGATCAAGAGACGTGTCCAGATGTTTATTTTTGCAAACCCTTTCTAGCAGATGCTGTCGCTTGCCCACCATGTTTTGCTGTGAGGAACTGTCTGCTTAATTTTTCTAGGTGTGCTTTGCAAACAGGAGGGGCAGAGATGCTGAAATCACATAATTTAGCAGAATGTAGTTTAAATCCCTCCTTAGCAATCTCTTTCTGGAGTCTGTGGAAAGGTCTTAATCTGAGATTTGAAGGTAGAGATACACTGATACATTGAATATTTAAGGCCCATATTACCATTTTTTTTCTAGAAAAGGTTCTTCATTTTTTCTTCCTAATGGATACATTTTTAATACATCTTTTTTTGTTTGTTTAAGTTGAGACTCATTCAATATTTACTATAATTTTTTTCATTATCGTGAAAATGGAGGAAGAGAAAGCAGTATCAGTTAGACTGAGTGCCTTTAAGGAAAAGGCTGCATAAGAAGATCTCTACAAATACCGTTTATTTCTACTTCTAGATGAACCAGATATGTTGATTTTCCTGACCTGTATGGTTATCTCCTGTTTAAGAGGTCCAGGTAGAACCACTTCTTCTGTCTCGGGTAAATGGTCTGGAGTGAGGTGAAGGCGGTACTGAATGTAGTCTTCATCTAGCGGTGAGGGGTGGGTGATATTCAAAGACATGGCACCAGTCCCAGACACAATGTACTCACCCCCAACCATTACAGCTGCAGACAGAACAACCTCATATGTTTTAGATACAAAACGTTTGGGGTCGAAGAAAATTAAATCTGTTATAAAGTGATTTTACTCACCTAGATGAGTAAAAACAGGTCCACTGTTGACAATATAGACCTGGGAGGCATTAACTGGCAGAGTGAGAAAAGTGGTGTACTCTTTGTAATAAAATAAGAGAGAGGAGAAAGAATTGAGTCAAATAGAGTCAGTTTCTCATGCTTTAGTGTTAAGAAAAGCAATTACTTATCCAGTCATTTGATACCTTTGGCACGACCGCCGCTGTAGGAGTCAGATGTCAAAATGCAGGTCGACCCATTTCCACCACACACTCCGCAAACATCCCACGCTTTCCCAGAGTGTAGCACTCCATCACAGCCGAACAGCTGATCCCAGAATGAAAAGCATGCATGAATAAAAGGGGAACAAGTTGAACTGAATCATCTTCCTGGTATGAGTATTCTTCTTTACCTGGCATCTGCCTCTGAGACAAGCAGCTGTTGCTCCGTATGGAGTTGCGCTATCTGACTCACAGCGAGTACCATCCACAAAATGAGACCCACGGCTCACTATGAAGTCCTCTGCATCTGACTGGCACATGTACCTGCACTGCTCATCGCCTGATTGTCACCAAAGTTTGATAAAATGTGAGTTACTGGACACAGGAACATAGGAAGGAATTAGGGATGCATGACATATAGGGGTAAGTATTGGCATGGGTGTTGCAATACGATACATGTCACAATTATTGGGTCACGATATGGCATTATCACAATATTGCAATATCACTATATATCACGTCTTCCACCGTGACTGCCTGAACTACAGATATGGCACTGCGCCACACAGCAAAAGGGCTCCATGGTGCTATTTACCAGAGTGGTGGTGCAGATGTAGCCAATTTTCCTTCATTGTTTTTGGTCAAATGTTTGTTTGTTTTTTTTATCAATATTAGGAACTGAAAAATCTATATTATATCAGGCAGCTGAAAATCACATTATATCACCTAATCGTTTTTTTCCACAGCCCCAATGATATATATCTGTGTTAATATCCAGAGGATGGAAGTAACCAAGTACAAATACTTCAAGTACTGTACTCAAGTAGATTTTTCTGATATATTTTACTTTTTACTTTACTACTTATTTTATGGCTTACTTTTACTTCTACTCCTTACATTTTAAAAAATTGGGTCGGTTACTTTTAGTTTTGAATCATTTCAATGGAGTTGGGATTGATTATTTTTCACGCTATCAATACCAAATTTAATTCTAATTGGATGGGAAATCTACCGCGGTGCGTGCATTTGACGCATTAATTGCCAAGATGATGAATCGACAGATCTCGGCGGTATTCATTCGAGGCAAATCATTGTGCAGCCGGTGTATGCTTAGCATAGTAGTATGGACAACGAGATGATTGGAAAATGAACACAAACGGAGATCTAGTCCTATTGGCAGACATCCATTTAAAATGTAGGCAACAGCATGAAAAAAGTGGTTTCTACTTTTACTTTTTATACTTTAAGTAAATTTACAAATGCCTGTACTTTGTTGTTACTTTTTACTTGAGTAAAAGAAGTTTAATCAGAGTACTTCCACTTTTTACCAGAGTATTTTTAACACAAGTATTCGTACTTTTACTCAAGTAACGGAAAGTGAGTACTTTTGCCATCTCTGGTTAATATTGATATTAGCCGGGCGTGCAGGTGGCTCATGTACGGAGGCCTTAGTCCTCCTTAATCTGGGTTCAAATCCGACCTGTGGTTCTTTGCTGCATGTCTCTCCCCCTCTCATACCTCTTTTCATGTCAGCCTACTTTTGAAAAAACAAGCCACTAGTACTGTAAAAACTCAAAAGAAAAAACAAAGAATAACAATATTAATATCGGCCCATGTTGGTCATTTTGAAGCATAACGCTAACGGCCCAATAAGTAAAACTAAGCTGATATTAACAACTAATATTTATTTCCATGTAGTTTCCAGATTTCTTTTTTTTCCAGACGTTGGAAGGAAGGAAGCAGATCGGTCGTGTGACTGATTTTTATGCATCTCAGGATTATGGGTGTTTAAGAAAAGCATTATCAGCCTTGTGTTTGTTTTTCTTCAAGGTGTCAAAAGGATAGGGAAATATATGATTTCTGATCTAAGTAAATATCGGTCATCAGTCATGAGTGTGATATTAATATCAGATATGGGTATCGGCCCAGAATGTTTTGATTATTGTCACCTTTAACAAATCCAATAGCTGGGATCCATTTGTAGAAGGAAGCAGTGTTGGGTAGCAAGTACAGAGGTCGGAGGTCTGTTTGAGAACACTGCTCTGCCATGAACTCCAGCTGGGTCCCCTCACAAGGCTAAAGCAGCGTAGCAGAGAGAGAATGACTCAATTAATAATTTTGCTCTGTGATTCAAAGGAGCTTTCATTAAACTCTAGCAGATTGTTTGCTAAGAGGTTAGTCTCTCCACCTTTAATTGCAATGTTAAATGTTAGTATCCCAAAGTGTCTTTCAGAACAACTAGCTACCTGATGTTATAAAAACGTGTTTGTTCATCCACTGTGGTAGTGATACTGTTGCTATAGTGCTCCCCAAAAGTTTCAGTATACCTTCAACATTTTATACTGTGGGATTTAACTTTAGTGTTTTTTTAATCGGGACTTTAGTGTTGAAAAAGAATCTGGATAACCAGCACCCCAGGTTCTTCAAAATCCAATAAATGTGTGCACGTGATGATGCCGTATAGCGAGAATGCGTACCTGACCTCATTTAATATATTGGAGTTCTGGGTACCAAGATTTTTTGTTCAACTCCAGAACCTTGAACCTATCTACTTACGTGTCATAAACCAACTTTAAGAAAATCCTTTTCAACCAAAGTCCCTCAAGATATTACTAAAGTAATGCTAAAAGGCCTGTATATAATGTCATATCAGCTACTCTTAGTTATTATACTCTTAGTCTTGCTCACACCAGCTTTCAAGCAAATGTATGCAGAGATACACATATTAGGTTAAGTATCTTGCTGAAGGGCATAGTGATGTAACAAGGGAGGAGGCTCAATTAAAAACCACAACTCTAATGAGGGCAAATCTCCTCCTACTGAACCACAGCAGCCCATAATTTCAGGTCCATCTGTGTGTGGCTGTACTAAAATGAAGGACAAATGTTCAAGATGTTTAAAGCTTAAAGCAGAGTAGGCCTGTCCAAAGTCCAGACCTGAATCCAATAGAGAATCTGATGCAAGACTTGAAAATCCTATATCTTTCTCGTTGTTATTATGCACAAAAACTCTGTGGTGTTTTAAATTTGTAGTTAATTTTTTAGAAAACATGAATGGGTTCATGAAGCAGGAACACTTTTGTCAGGCTAATGTGGAGGCCCAGTGTCAACAAAACTAGTAAGAACTTGCCTGTTGGTGACAAAGTTCAGCCTCAATATCTGGACCCTCACAATCAATCCCTCCAAAAGCAGGTCTGAAAACACATGACACACGTGATCTTTAAAAGCAGCTCTCTGAAGCAAATCTTAAAGCTTGTGTAACACTTGCAACCTTGGGTTGTTGCATTCCCTGGTACGGAGCATGACTCCTCCGCCACATGTCCTGGAGCAGGACGAAAACTCAGACCAGCTGGACCAGGAGCCATTGACCACCACAGAGGAACCAAAGTCATCTGTGGACACACAGCGTCCCTTCAAACACCACTAGAAGACAGAAGGCATAGTGTGCTTGTGCTTTCTTCTACACTTTAGAATAACAGCAGCAGTATTGGTCAGTAAACACATAGAGTGTTACCTGATTGGGTGCACACTCTGTCCCATCCAGCAAAGGAACCAGGAGGCGTTTACAGGAGCCGACATCTTCAGGTTTAACGTGACAGGACAGAACACGGCAAGCTGGCTGATGGAAAATTAGACTATAACTGTAAACATGAATGAACATGTGCCATGGAACTGCATGCATGTTGCTATGAAGTGGGGTTCCATCTAGTGTTGCAGAGTTGTTATTACAGGTAATATACCAGGTCAGGATTGGAGAAGGAGCAGGCTCTTGCAGTGCTGCCAAAAGCTATACGACATTGGTCATCAACTCCATAATACAACCCTGGCTTCCAGTCCTGTAGGGAGCCTCCGAGTGCAGGGAAATCTTTGACGCATTCAGCCCTACCTTCACTGGGAACATTTAATAGAGTGATATCTTATATTTCATTGTGTTATCAAGGTCCAATATTTAGATCTTTGACAAGGAATGCTCACAAATTAATGTCTAACATATACAAATATTGCAATTATTTTAGGTGTATACAAACAATTAAACTGAAGCTAGTTTTACTGATTAAAAGATTTGCAAAAAAGGGGGGAAAGATAGAAAAATGGATCTTGATGGATCTTAACACTCCCTGAAACAGCAGCTTTTCATCATAAATGACGGTTTTTTTTTAGGTACAGCTGCATTGAACAGGTTGGCATACCTGAAGAAGGTGAGAAGCTGCTGTCTGCTGCAGGGGGACCAGGTCAAATCCACACTGTTATAGCCTCCGTCTGTGGCCATTATGAAGCCGCTCCGGCTGCAGCTGTTCCCTACCCCGTCGTGGTTGATTCCAAAACTAAGTGCAAGGCAGTAAAGTTTAAATTGTAAAACTATCCTATATGAAAAATTCATCCAGAACGATACTTGTGAAACTTGTGAAAGCGTAATTGCCACATATTCATAATTTTTCACCTGCTGTCTTAGTGCTAGAAAAGATTATAAAAGATTATATATAAAAAAATTGCAATCCTTTTGAAAGTTTTTTAATAGTTTTATGAAAAAGTTTTAACCATTAAGATATTATATCTCATACAGGTGGGACCTTTTGTCTGTAACTTCCAAATTATGCTGTCTCAGAAATTGAAAGAAAACTTTGAAACAACAGACGTGTAAATTAGAAAAACACAAAATGGAGCAAACTAATAAAAAAAAACATATATTAGACAAGGTGCCTGCAGTCCCACTCCTTAAATTTTGCTTTCCTGCAAATCTGCTATGTTTCCTCTCTGGTATTACTCAATCAAAAGGTGGAAATCCCACCTGTAATTTACCACAGATTGAGGGATTATTCTTTCTTATACCTATGTCCAACTTCATGAGCGATGGTGATGCCCAGGTCGAAGCCTGTGTCCTCTGTGATCACGCAGGGCCATTCCCTGGAGCAGACCCCTCCCAGCTGTGTCACCCCTCTGACCTGTTTGTTCCCATCTGGCAGCTCCAGATCGTACCTTCAGATAACAAAGCATTTATACAATCACCATGTTTCGTTGTTAATAAAACACAGAGCCCTGCAAAAGTAACATGAACACTTATCCTTTTCATATTTCGAAGAAAGTTTGAAGCACAAACTTTTCTTTTTTTTATCCAGATTTTAAACCAAAGCAAAAGTAAAAAAAAAAAAACATATGTACTTGAAATAAAAGCATGAATTGTTTCAAGTTGTTTTGCCAAAAATTTAAGTGTTATTTGCATTGGTATTAGTCAGTCTCATTTACTCTACTATCCCTAAATAGTATCCGCTGTGTACATACTACTATACCAAGGTTTGAGCTATGCTATTTGTTTTCTAAAAGACTGCAAAACCTTCCAAGAGATGGCCATAAACTAGAATAAAATAGAAAAGAATAGAATGGAATGGAAGAGAAGAGAAGAGAAGAGAATGGAAAAGAATGGAATAGAGGAAAATATAATGGAATAGAATAGAATAGAATAGATTGAAGAGATAAAAGAGCAGAGAAATAGCTCTACCTGCATTGAGGAAATCTGAGTTTGTTACCTAAACTAACACGCTCATTGATCTACAGCTGAGGTGAGAAAATTTATTGATAGACCATCAATTAGTAATATCTTTAATAAATCTGGCATTTGTGGAAGAGCAGGAGGAAAATAAATTTGTTTAGTGAATACAAAAAAAAAACTCCATTTGCAGTTTACCACAAACCCTGTTGGGCACCTAAACCTCTGGGAGAAGGTCCTCTAAATAGATGTGACCCAGTGTAACTCTTTACCAAAATGCTGACATCATGCTGTGGACATGCTAAATTAAAGACAATTCTAGAAGAAAATCACAGCTACCATAAACTGAATAAAGAAAATATTTAAGTGATAAAGAGGATTTTTACAATAATGTATATGTTTAGAGTTGCATAGATTATATCCATACCTTGTTACATATAACAGGAGGTCTGCATGTAGTGGGTCTGAGTCATTGGAGGGGTTGATCCTTCTGCCCCAGTCACACACACTCCTCAGAGAGGAAGTGATGTTGGTGGACATTTGGATCTCTGGCTAGAAGAGGTGGATTAGGAAAACATTAGAAGATAAACATTTTCTATAGTTCTACATAGAGTGTTGACAGTGGTTAGCTCAAATGGTTAGTCACCCCCTCCTGCAAACAGGAAGCCTGGCTTCGTATCCCAGCTGGGGGGGAATGAGTTGCCAGTGTGGGTCCTAAGGCAATGCCTTTTGGCATGTTGTGTTTGCAAAGGGAATTGCACTTGGAATCCTGAGGTTCTGAGTTCAAGCCCCACTCCCACAGACTGCCACTCCTGGGTACCTAATTAAGACCCTTAACCCTACACTGCTCACCGGGCGCCGCACAATGACAGCCCACTGCTACCCAAGGGGATGGGTTAAATGCAAAGAGTTAATTTTGTTGCCCTGTTCTTGAGAAAGTGTCAGGACAATAAAAAAAAAAAAAAAAAAACTTTTTTTCTCAGTAGATAACTTTACATCAGGGATCAAGAACACGTAGCATTTCCAAAGGGTCCATCTTAAGGCCACAATTTATTAAATATCTACATACTCCTCCTAACTAACAACTCATGATGCCTTCATGTGGTATCGTAATTATAGTAAACACAAAAAAACCAACATGAAAATTGCACAGCATTTCTGTTGGAAAATTGTATGATGCCAAAATTGATGAGATGATGTAAACTTTGACCTTTCAACATGGCGAGAGAGCAAAACAATTGTGTATGGAGAGTTCTGCATGGTTAAGCCTTCTCCTGTTGTTTTTGTAGCTTTTTTTTCAAAAAAAAAAATGTAAATGTGTTGTTTTCAAAATTCTCCATCAATGTTTCATTTTTATTCAGGTGCATCCTCTTTTTCCTGTAACAGATGAATTAGGTAATCTTATAACTGTCTTTACCCAAGTAGCAGGTCATACAACCTGTGGTTCCATCATGATTCTTTTTCTCTCACAGCTTCAGCTAATCCCTCCTCAAAAGCACCAATCAGCCTGTAAATCTTGGATGTAGTGGATGGACAGACCTGAACCTTTCAGAGTCGGCAAAAGACACCAACCAAGTTGGCCTTCTATCAACTAAAGAACATCTCCAGAAAAGAACTAATATCTCAGCAGGATTCATACATTTCATCTTTGGTAGAATTGATTATTGCAGTGTTGTCCTCACAGGTCTGCCTAAAATATGGATCAGACTGTTGCAGATAATCCAGAATGCTGCTGCCTGCATCCTGTTTTTTCTATGTAAAGCTCTTTAAATTGTATTGTCATTGAAATGTGCAATATAAATTAATCTGCTCCTCAACTTAACTTGATCTCAATGAATGTTTTATCACCAGCTCACTATTACACATCCCAACCATTAAGTTTTAAAACATGCACTCAGCTCCTCATTTTACTTTTTGTAAGCAAATGTCCTATCTCCTAAATCCAACCTCTTACTGGCTGTGACAGGATGATCATGCGGACTAGGTACCCCTCATGTTAAACGTAGACGCAAGTCTCTGAGCAGCCTGTAGACGCCTGGGGAGAATGCATAGTAGTGTTTCACATCTGTATAATAATGCTTTCTGTTGAGAGTTAGTTATTATATAAAATACACAGTGTCTTATAAGTGTTTAGTTCTAATTCATAATTTATTGACCACTCCTTAGAGCAGCCTTATTGTATGTTTGACCTAAATTTCTATCCACTGAAGGTTTAGACTTACAATATTTAGGTTGGTGAGAATATATCGTTCTGTGTCCTGTTTGTGGACCTGCTGACGCCGGGCCCCTGAATGTAAACCACCAGCAGCCTAGGTGTGTGATGTCTGGCATCAGAGATGACGTGAATAGGCTTTACTATGAAGGAAGAAAAACATATAAAACAAATAAGAAATGGTTGTTGAGCATGAAAGTTGTTTCCAAATGGTTCTTTTCAGTTCACATTAATATTACATAGAATACCGTTTATTGAAAATGCTGCAAATAAGTAACATGAGCTGAATTCTCGCCTTGCATCACGCACCTGTAGGTTCAGCAGAGAATCCAAAAGCAGAGAATCCTTTCCTGTAGTGTTTGGATGACACAGACTGCATTAGTTTAATTCAAAGTGAGTCCACTAACAATCTTCACCTGTTTGTTAAATTACAGACACAGTTTACTATGTATTTCATCATGTGTGACAAATCACCACAAAATGAAGTAATGTTAAGGGTAAAAATAGACAACACATGATTTTCTTCTTTTTGTCAAATCTTCTTTGCAATTAATATCCCTTAAACCGAGTCAGATTAAATAGAAAGCATCTGAACATGCATTTTTCTGCATATTTTAACTGGATTTAATTATGGGCTTAAACAATACTTTGATCAAATCCAATCCAACATGCTCCTCGGCGAACCACTGTGTCAATCTCTGATATTTTCCCACCTATAACAGCTGTTTTTCCAGAACTGAACTTAATTTTGCTTCATCCATCATTGCAATTAATTCTGAACCGCTTCCCTGCCCTTGTCAAAGAGACAATTGCCCCCAGCATGATGCAGCCACTACAATGCATCATAGTGAAAAAATTGTTGGTTCTACTTATAGTGAGGTAAAATTTGACTTATGATAACTTTGTTTACATACTAACTGACTTTAGGAGTTTTATATATGTATATATATATATATATATATATATATATATATATATATATATATAT